>JAMXBB010000010.1:1318546-1602759 GCA_024138015.1 Lumnitzera littorea | reverse complement strand
TTACATATGTACATAATTATAAATACATACATATATATTCGGTATATACATATAATTACCACTCATGGAGATATACTACTATATATATATACATATATACCATACGATTATATATATATATATATGTATTCTAAAGTAATTATACATGTATATACATATACATATATATTTACGGTATACACATATACATAGATATATTTATAATTATTTGTTGAAATCCATAATATTAATTATATGTATTCTAAAAAAAATACATAATACATACTCTTCTATATACCTATGTACATACATGCATATATAACTCAATTTATGTGTTTATGCATATATACATGGACTTAGTAATGTTACATTTATAAAATACCATACAAATACTATATTTATACATCTATATACCATATAATATACATCTACACTAAAAAAAATAAATTACTTACCTATTGATTTTTGTATTTCTCTTCTTCTTTTCCTTCTTCTTTTTCTTCCTTCTTTCTCTCTTTTCCTTCTTTCTTTTTCTCCCTTTTTCCTTACGGTTTGCTTTGCAGATTTTGTGTTTATGCAAATTTTTTTTTCTTTTTCCATATTTATATTTTTCCCTTGCTCACGTGAGTTACTAACTTAAAATGTAAGCTAAGATAACTTACAATTAATGAGAACATGACAAAAATTAATCATTTCCATTTCTCTTTTATTATATACTTAACACATGTCCATTTAATCCTCACGTGGTTGCTTCTTTGGACTTTTTTATTTGCTGATTTTTTTCTCCACGTTTTGTGCAGGATGTGAGCATTGAAGTAGAAATGGAAGAAGGAAAATGAGATAAATTGGAAATGGAAGAGAAGGAAAATGAAAATTATTAACAAATATATATAATTTTTTGAATTATATAAATTATAACGATTCTCCTCGTAAATTAATTTTCAAATTTTTATGAAATTTTATCAATTTAATTGGTATCCGTTACAATTATAATTTTTACAAGTTATTGTTGCAATTTCGTTATAATTTCGTACGAATAGGCGATTTAGTCGAAAATTACATTCGACTATAATTTTATCGCTATTGTGTAATATTTAGCTATTTTATAGGTTTATATTTATGATTTTAGGGTTTCGAGCAATTTTGGGTTCAATTTTAATTAATGGTGCGTAAATTAGTTTTAAGGTTTTAGTAAGCGATTTAGGGTTTCGATCAATTCGTAAGGTTTTGTTATTGGTGTTATATTTGATTTATTAAACTTCATATTCTTTTATTATTACTAGCCTTATCGACTTATTATAGAGTTTAGAACACTCAGACTTAAGTTAAGGTTCAACTACTGTTTTTTCTAGGGTTTATAAAACAATTCCATACCACTCCAATCACAACAGTCATCAAACATAATACAAATTTCAATAGAAAATTAGATACACAAGCGCATGCATAAGATTACTTACAATCGTAATCATACATAAACTTAAGTTTCCTAGTACTCTAAAATAGTACTCTTAAATACAATAAAGTATTAAATCCAACTTACTTTGAATTCTGAGTTGCTCGACCTCTTGTCATAGGTTGACTCATCTCCGTGTGTCTTATAATATAAATACGCTCTTTTTAGTACTTACACACAGATGATACATATTCTAAGTTAGGATTTAACTCAATTCTCCTTATATACTTATCATTTACTAACGATTCATCTTACGTTAGTTCGGTTCGGTTTCTGAATCCAATTCCAATTCAGGTTCTAATTCGATTTCAACTATAAGTCATCCTAAAATATGTTTTGAACCCTAATGTGAAATTAATCACATTAAGCTTAAGTATCATAATATCATATTAAGTCTTAATTTAGTATTCTAACCCACTTAGTATACTTTAATTATGATTAGTGTACCAGATTTATTCTTAATGTAAGAAAATTTTACAATTTTTGTATAATTACCTAAAATTAATTTTTGTACCAAATTTAATATATACTAATATTATTATCATATTATCCAATTTAACCTATTATTTTACATTTATTAAAATTCTAATTTCACAAATTACTAAATTACTCACAATTACTATATAATTCCCATATTAATTGTAATTAACACTCCAAATGTTAGGATTATGTTTTCATATCAGAGATTAACATCCTTAAACATCTAATTACCTTTTAAATCAGTAATTAATAATTTAATTATTTAATTAATCCAAATTACTCATTTTTCTCATCATTTTAGGGCAAAAAAATTACTTAAAAATTTCAAAAATTAATTTAGAAAAAAAAAATGGCTTCATAGCATTGTTTTATATTACTTAAGTATTCTATAGTAAAAAAAATGAGCTCCAAATTACACTCTTAAGCTTATTTATTTTTAATTCTAAACATGTTCAGTTTTATTCGATTTCTTAAGAACCGTATATTTATAGACGTGATTAAACTTGATCACTATTTTCCCTTAAATCTACATACAATAAAGCATCAAAATAACAAATTTCATAATTTTCTGGGTAGAATTAATAATTTTAAAAAATTTTGCAAAATCAGATGAGATTTGGGACTCACTTGGTTTTTGAGCTTTCAGCCACCAACATCGGTTTAGGGTGTGTCAACCAGTCCAAGTGGTTAGTTTGGAGTGGGGTGGTGGTAGTGGTTTGGTTTCAGGTGGTGGTGACCTGTAGGTTAGGCTTAAATACACAAAATGCACAGTTTTGTGTAAATTTTTCCTAAACCCTAATTTCCTTCTCAATATTTTGTTCTCTCAATTTTTTTTTTCAACTCTTAACAGACCAAATGAGCTTATAGAATTTTCTTGTTATTTATAGATTTGTAAAGAAATTTTAGGGTATTAATTAGACAAGATTTTTTGCTTATCTTCTTCCATTTTTGCCTTTTAAGTGTTTGGTTTTTATTAGTTAAAATTTTCTTTCCTTTCCCCTAGCTGCCACGACTGGATCCGAAACATTCCCTATTTCCCTAATTTTTTTTTATTTTTCTTTAACTTTTTTTTATAATTTTCTTTCATTATTTAGTAAATTTTTAGTTAATTTCAAATAATTTAGGTAATTTCGCGTATTCCTAACTACACGTAAATATATGTTGGGTACAAGTAAACACTCCTAAATATTATTTAAGCCATTCTATGATTTTTAGTAAATATATAATTTATTTCTAACAATTCGGTAATTATCAGAATGCATTTTGCGCATTTTCGACAAATAATAAGTAATTTACTTAAAATTTAAAAATTTTATATCATCTTATTTTATTACTTTTTTTCTTAAATTCAAACTTATGAGGTCACTTTTACTAATATTTCTAGCTTTAATTTATAATTTAGATTTGATCAGATCATTTAGCCGATCGTCCTAAACTTTATGTATTAAGCTTAATCCTAGGATTATAAGGCTTATATTTAGGGCTTACATAGATGACTCAAAGCAAAGAGAGTAGCTTCTATGAAATCATCCCCAATTCATAGGATCCCATTTAGAATTCCTAAATGCTATGTCATCAACATCACAATAACCTTTATTTTTTTTCTTTTTTTAAGGATCTCACCACTTACTTAAAGATGGTCCACACCCCAAGCAAGAAACTACTATCAAGAGCTCCAAAGGTTTGTGGTTTGCTATTTTTAGGGTCATTTCCAATAAAAAGTAATTGGCAAATGGTAGCTGTTGATTAACAAAATGCAAAATTCTAATTTCCTCTTGTAAGTTCTTAAATTTACTAAAAACATTAAATGAGCTTAATTAATTACGAAAGCTAGTAATATGAGTTTTTTTTTTTTAATGTTAGATTAATGTATTAAGTTTTTTTTTTGGATAAATTTTTTTGTGGAAATATATGATCATTAAGAAATAGATTTGTTCCATTGAATTTCGTAGTAATTTTTAAAATTATCTAAAGACAATCAAAAATTGTAAAACTTGGTAATCCTAAATATTTTTGCATTTATAATCATAAAGTCAACCGAGATTTTTGAAATTAAAAGTGTTTATACAGGTTCCTTGAGAAACGACCCTATTCTAATGAATTTTGTTCTAATTTTTATAAACCGTAAACAATGTTGTATTGAGCTAGTTTTTGGTGTAGACATTCTTCATATGTTATATTTAGTTTACATAATAAAAGCTTTTGATATAGTATAGGTTTAATATTTACTAAATTTATTTCAGTTAAATCTTCCCTATTTTCTAATTTAAGATAATAAAGGGTTTTTCAAATTATTTCTTAATAATACTATCTTGTGGTGACTTTTGGAGTTTATTTATGACTTTAGGAGTATATAATTCAAATCTTGTGATTTAATTTGGTTATTTATCTAACTTAAGCTAATTTTTAGTAAAAGCATCGATATTTTTGGAAAATATATAACCCTTGCAATGAATTCAAAATCCTAAAACGAATATTATAGCCCTTAAATGCTTCTTCAAATACTAAAATTTTAATTAGAACCCTAATACATATGAACCTTTAAAATGATTGTAAAACCCTAATCTAGTGTCAAAAACCCTAATCTAATTGTTGTGCTCTAATTAAATAGTAAAACTATTCACTAATCAGAAACTAATCACTTAATCATCGTAAAACCCTAATTTACCCTCTAAAACATACTCAAACAGCAACAATTGTCCTAATTCCTTAAACTAATTAGATAAGATGATCCAATGAGCTTAACTAACTTAATTTAACACATTAAGCCCTAAAATGTACCTAATTTGTGACAAGTGCACAAGTAATTAAGGTTAAGAAACTTAATTACCCCTTAATCTACTAATCAAGTCTTACATCAAAATTAGGTATAAGTCAAGAGAGATTAATCATAGGAAACCAAAGTAATTATATGAAAATATCTTCTCAATAATGCCAACATTATATTTGAGGAGATAAAATGAACCTTGTGAACTTTCGGATCTGAACTCGGAGTTGGATATAGAAGCTAATAGGTAATCTCTAGAATCGCTCAAGATATAATAATAAAATTCTTAATTAAAATGATTGAACCCTAAATAATAAGTCACAAATCCTAAATAATAATTGGAAAACCCTTAAAAATTGTAAAACCTTAATCTTATGGTTAAAACCCTAAAAACCCTTATACGTTGGAAACCTTAAAATGATTGGAAAATATCAATAGATTGACTAAAACCTTAATTCAACTAATAAACTCTAAGTATATCCCTAAACTATTCACTAATAGTAAACAATTTCTCTAATCACTTGGAAACTCTGAATCGTCAATCTCGTATGCAGTCCAAAAACTTTAATTAGTCCTGAAGACTAACAAACGAAGTAATAAAGATCAATGAACTTAATTAAAGTGATAAAATATGGCAAAACCCTAATTGCATCCTAATTAAGCTTAAATTGCTTAATTAAATATATTGTGATTAATTAGCTTTATTACATTTTAATCCATCTGCTAACTCTATTCTTCTTAATTAAGAAATGGATAAGATCAATTAGGAAGATAAGACAAAAAAGATTAATTGGCAATTAGGATATTTTGAATGCATTCTTACCTTATTTTGCAAAAGTCATAAAAGCAAATGGTTACAACTTAAAGCTAGTATTTGGTAACCAAAAGAGGAGAGGGTTTGTTCCCCATATCTTACCTTTTTTATATGCAATTTCATCTCTTCAAAACTCTCATTTGACTCCATTTTTCACTCTTAGAAAACCTTAGGAAATACTCTTAAGAAACCCATATAAAAACCAAAAGAAAAAGGAAAGAAAACAAAAAGAGCTATCGGACCACCCTGCGTACAGTGGTGCCTTTTAAGATTATCACCACCACATGACTTCAAATCATAATCACCACCACCATTTGAACCACCACATTCCCTACTTGCTTGCCAACAAACCCTTGCCTCAAAAGGAGTACGTTTTGGCTTTTGTTTTGAGTGAAAAAGTTAGAACTCATGCAAATCAGTCTAAAGTAAAACTTACCTAACTTATGTTTTCTATTTACACTTATTATACCTACGATGTTTTGAGAGTTTAGCATTAGAAATACTAGATAAACATATTATAATTGTGTCTATGTCATTTTAGATCCATATAATGACACCTCCATTCATGTATTTAGCTAGTTTGTTACTTGTATTCTAAAAGTGTAAGAGATAATTTTATGTAGGTAATTTGATAAAATGATAAGAAACTACCATCAAACTCCCACTACATGTTAGGGTTGAAACATGAATAGTCTATTTCCAGTATATTTTTTATTTTTCATGTTTATCATAAGAAGACTTAACTTGAAACACATCATGGTAATGTTTTAGTATGTTACAACAAGTTAGATAGAGAAAAAGTTAAAATCTCCTTAAAAAAATCTCTTCAATCACCTCCTTTACTTAGGAAAACAAGCTATAAATTTTAGTTCAATATGTTAATTACATGATTAATTAATGTTAATTAAGATTTAGAACTTAATCATTAGAGTTAAGTAGCTAAATAAAATATTAGAAGCTTAAAATTACCTAAAATGACATATAAACTATAATACCTCAAAATTTTGAGCTCATACAATAACTTTATGATCTAAGTCCCTAAATTTAGGGTGTTGAGCTATATTATCCATTTTATTTTAAATTTCACAATAAGATTAGAAAAAGTTAGATGAAGCAATTCAAGTTAAGTAAATTTCTCAAAATAAATTATATAAAAATATTAATTTAAGAAAAATGCCAATTTATCGATAAAGTAAATCAATATTGAAACATAAAATTCAAGCTTTTAAATATAGCGAGATATTAGAGATAAGTTATTTAACTTACAAAAATGATAAATGAAGTTGAATTATATATAATATACATGTATTTACATATGATATGCATTATATGTACTAAATATTAATTATATACATTTAATAATAAATTATTAAAATATGGTAAAATTATATAAAATAATAAAAAATTAATTAAAAAATGAATGGCTTAGTTATCAAATAATGTGGCAACATGAGATTAATTAAAAATGATAAGTCAACACCTAATTAACTTGAAAACAATACATGACACCTAGGAAATTGAAAAATTGACATGTGGCATACGCATGTCCAATTTTTATTAAATCAAACAAACTTGAAAAACTATAAATAGGACCTAAACCCTCATTTTAAATATTTTAGCACTCTAAAAATACAAAAACATAATTTTTTAAAATTAGAAAAAAAAAAGAAAATAGTGTGAAAATATAGTGAATTACGATTCATAAGGCTACAAGCAACCTAATAAGGAACCACTTGGGACTTAAACTTATGGTGGAGAGAGAAAGTAGGCTGACATAAGGTGGTGGCTAGAGAGTGACTGGAGTACCATGTGTTGGTGAGTTAAATTTTAGTACTTAATTTTCATTAATTTACTAAAAATATCAAACTAGCTTAGAAAATTATGAAATTTGGTTTCCCTTGGTTATTTTACATGTACTTTCATGTGCTAATTTTATTTTCTTAAAAAAATAATGATTTAAGGCACTTTCTTAAGAACGAGCTCTGTTTAAATGAATTTTAAATAAAAATTTTTAAATATTAAATATTGTTACTTCGGAATGAAAATTTTTTGTATAACACACTTATGTAATTTATTAAATTGTAGAAGCAAGAATTTTTGAAAATCTCCATGCTGATTGTTTATTATAATTATTTTGGATAAAACTCGTTATTTTACTATTTTATCAAGTTAATTAGGTTTTCATAAAATCAATATATAAGCCTTATGTATTCTGATTTCTAGAAGTTTATAATGATATTTGCAATACTTAGTTTTTATCTCATACATAAATTTGTTTATTTTCCTAATTTTCTGTAATTTCGAGCTAAAATCACTATTTTTGAAAAATAGATAATAACTAGTTTAGTGGAATTCATGGTCAATAATTAAACTACATATTTTTATGAGTCTATAGGATTTTTTTTTTTAAATTAATCGGGCTTGTATGCTATTATTGTGTATTTCCTCAGTATAAACTTGTATATTAGCTTCATATGTAATATAGTAATTAGTATTATTAAAATATTTATTAAATCCATGTCAAATAAATACTTTGGGGTATATTAAAGGTTGTTGAATAAGTTTGGAAAGTATAATTTTTAGGGTTTTCAGTTTAGAACTAAAGTTTATTTGGGTTAATTATGAAGTTATGATAATGCACGATTGAATCAGTAATATGAAAGGGTATTTTTGGGTTTTTGACATTATTCATTAGTTTTGATTCTTAAGATATATCAATAGTACTCGAAATAACAATTGTAACGATATGAAGTTTACTGAAATCGAATAAGAAATGAGTAGGACATGATCAAATGAAGTTTAAAGGCATAATAGGAAAAGTTTATGAGAATTTAGATTCGACCGGTACTTAACTTGGAAGCTATGTTTATATTTTTATAGGTGTGATAAGCAAGGAAGGACCACATGGCGAAGTTTAGGATTTTGTACCATTACTAAGCTCAGGTAAGTGGATCTAACCCATGCTTAAAGTAGATATATTGTTACTCATAATATTATGTACTGTTTGATGTTGTATTAATTGAATATGGGTATATTTTAGGTAAACTAATATGCTATTATAATAGATGCTGATGTGGTGATTTTGAATAACGGTAACTATATCTTAGTTAAATTGCTATACTGCTATATTGAGTGATGATTTATGCTTATGAATAATTGTACTAACTAGGAAAGTTGAGCGATCACTAACTTAATCTTCTAGGTGTCCACTTAAGTGAATTCTAAGTGAGATACTAGAATACCACTAGGGAGAGTTTGAAAACTAGAATCAAATCACTAGGTTGAATAAAACTGAAATACCGGTTGTGTTGATTGATATTCCTGAGTTGCTATTGCATATCACGGTACGGGATAAAAAGGACATACAGGTCAGAACTTTCAGAATGAGGCCTCCAAGTGATCATAGAAAAAAGTATGGCTTTATGAACTTAATTTTTGGAAGCATATAGCTTTGCATTACCTGAACATCCTGACTATTTTGATAGTCAGATTTGGTAGACTATAATGTATAGTCTAAGTTGGCCTTATTGCCTTTTTGATTTGGTGAACTACAGTATATAGTCTAAAATTTATAAACCAAAGTTCGGGGTTCTACTTTTAAGCAGCACCTTGTTGCCCTTTTTGATATTGGTAGACTATAGTGTGTAGTTCAATTTGGTAGGGGTCCTATTCCCAAGTAGCTCCTTATTGCCTATAGGTTCCTAAACGTTGTATCCAAATGCCCAATTATGTTAACTAACCAGATGAAAATTGGAAGGGCATAAGATATCGGTACTAATGTATACTACGTGCATAACCATAGCATGTTGCATTGCTAGTAATAAATGCATATTTGAAGTTAAACCTGTAAATTATGATTGAAATGTTTTAGTTATGATATGTGATATTGTCTATATTGTATTATTCGTTATCTACCCTCACTCAGCTTCAGTAGCTGAGAGGATAAAATGTTTTATCCTTAAATTAACACTGTCGTAAAGGGCCTAACATTAAGGAGAATGTATATTGAGAGTGTAAGTCAAAGTTGTTGACTTTTGTATGGAACATGTATTAAGTTAGGAATCATACTATTATGAAGGTGATGAAAGAAAAAACCCGTTCATGTTTTGATGTAAATATTATGCTGTACACATAAGTTGTAACTGAATATCCAGCTAAACTACGATGTAGCAACCCCTTTATTAAGTAAACAAAGTTGTCTTTTAATGAATGAGCAAATTGAGTTAAGTTTTCAACAGGTATTCTTACGTGATAATGCATTTCGTACTAAGCCGGGATGTAACATAAGCTTAGAGAAATTAATTTAGAGACCTTAAATTGGATAAGACCAGAAGCGGAACACTTAGTAAAATGGGTTATTTAGTGAACTCATTAGGATATTTGGCTTATTAGAATAAGTTAGAATCAATTTAGGGCCCTATAATGCAAATTAGGCCTTAATTAACTTGATTAGTGATTAGGGCGTTAGAAATAGGATTAGAAGCCTAATAAATGAAAAGGGCCAAATCTGAATCATAGTAGAAAATGGACTTATCTTAAGGATTTTAGTGGGCTTAGGCCTAAAATAACAAATAGGATTGGGTTTAAGGCCTTAAAGAGTGAATTAGGTTCAAACCCCCCTAAAAAGCCTAAAAATAAGGCCTAATAACTATAAGACCACATTCGATCCCTAAGTAAATGGACTTATAAAATAGTACCTTAAAGACCCATTAAGTCTAAAAGCCCATTGAAGCTACCCCCTACGAGACCCCTTAATAGGAATTAAAATTAGCAAAAAAAGGCTTATTTAGGCCCACAAAAGTAAAATTAAGGCCTAAATTAAAAAAATTATAGAAATTGAACTGAAAATAAAACTTAAAATGTTTAAATAAAAGCCCAAAAGACCAAGTATAAAGCCCGATACCAAAAACCAAGCCTAAAGCCTAAATTAGGCAAAACCTTAAGGTAGTCAAACCAACACCATTGACCAATGAACTTGTTTGGCCCAAATCGAATTCTTACGAGTCCAAACACCTTAAAAGGACTTTACCAAATGAAAAAAAAAAAAAAAAGATACTTTAAAAACAATGAAAATTGACTATAAGAATGTGAAATTTCAACGTAAAATGAGAAAGTTATAACTAAAATACGAAATATGTGGAAATATGGAAATTATAGCAAGGGTAGGGAGTAGATTAAGTTTAAGATAAGTCTTATTTACTTTGATTACCTTACTCAGGTGATTTATGATACTATGTTTAAGACTACCAAGAACTACTAGAAATACTAGACTTCAAGGTTGAGTGAATATACTGACTCATGTCTTATCTTGTATTTGCTTATAGTATAGTACACTAATTAATTATATCTATGAAATTGTTATGCTTGGGGAATTGGGGTATTTACATGTGCTTGTATTGGTTGTACTTACGTGCCAAAATACCATAATATATCAAATCGATGAATTGGTTGCTACATTAGATGATAGGACTTTGAAGTGTTTGTTATATATATCGATTGGTCACTTGTAAACCATATTAATAATTATCTGACCTTTAAATAAACCGGTCATGCATTACATGCTTTTGCATTATTACCAAAGGTTATCAACACTACGTAGTAAAGTGGAAGATCGTGTATGTTGGATCCATTATTGTGATATTTTAGTGTTATATCATACAACATGTTCTTGCTTGGATCTTCAAGATTTACTTAGCTTTAGGGAGTGCTGCCCTTTACTTGAGAGGTCTTCTAAGTGAAGATGATATTCGTTCGGATGATAGATGTAGAGACTTGAATATGGACATGCCTAAATACTTCCTAACCTAGGTAATGGTAGGTGTAAAACCTTGCTGTATACAATTACCGATCAACTGTATACACTGTTTGCATTACGTATGGTTATACATGCATTCATATATTTGATAAATAACTTGCTTGTTATTGTTTGATGGTAAGGTAGGAAGGTTACTCGATAAGTTGGATGTAGCTTACCCTCTAATAATTTCTTTTGCAGGTCTTATAAAGTTAGGGCTAGGCTAAAAAATTAAGTGTAAAGTGCTCCATTAGGCTAAGAAAGTAGACTAATAAGTTTAGAAAAGCAAGTAAGATAGTCGAATTGAACTTTTAAAGTGTCTAGTGGCTTTATGATTATTAGAATTTTGATACCCTGTCTTATTGTTTGGTAGGTGATTTCAACTCTCAACGGTTCTAGTGACTGTAGATTAGTGGATCACTTGTAGCTATATATATATGTAGTTAAGTAGATGTATGTAAAAAGTTTAAGTATGATTATAAACTAGAATCTTGCAACCTTTGACTTATAAGATATTTTTATATCATGGGTGTATACATGATATAAAAATTTTAGAAAAAACTACCAAGCTCCCTTTTAGGGTATTACAATGTTGATTAGGTAAGTGTACCCATCAAATAATAGTATAGAAGACTTCTAAAGTCCATGGTTGTCAATCTCACCAAGACTGAACACCTACTTACTTGTACTAAATTACTCTAATTAAAATAGGTTACAATATTGATAATAGATTAAAGGAAATTTAGGAAAGAGAAACTAGTAAGAAATTGATTATGAATGTAATAATTGAACAAAAACCTAATTGACAATGAATTTCTTATTCTTATTGACTAGAGGAATCCAATTGCTAATTTAATAGGAATCACTTTTCTATTAAATTCTAATTTTAATCACGTTCTATGTGAATAGCTTCTAAAATAGAACTCCTTAGAACAACATTAAGAACAAGAATTCTATAACAACAAACAAGAAATAACTTTCAATTCAGAAAGAAGTATATAACTTACCTCTAATTTTATAGCAAATCTCTTCAATTATGGTAAATTTATTTATGTATTGCTTTGCAACTTCAATATATAAAATCGAAAATTAAGTTGAGACTCTAGAAATAACAACTTAATTTAAACAAAACATGTAATTGAATTAACAAGAATAGGAGAATTTCATTAGAATAATGACAATTAACGTATGCTGCATATTATCTAAATGGTTACAGGCCTAGAAATCGTTGCTTTTATGCTACAAACGTGATAAAGTTGTAGGCTTTTATGGTGAAAATGGACTAAAACCCTAATAAAAGACTTTACCCTAGCCTATATGCATCTCTCTCTCGTGTGTACATGTATTTGTCATCTATTTATATTGTTTAGACAATATAATCTTTAAATAGCAAGTATTTTAAAATCATGGCAAGTGCACAGGTAAGTACATGGCTGTAGAGTCTGGATGTGGACTTTTTTTTTTGTAATAATTCTTCGAGAAATTGTCTTGAAATTGATGACGAGGGGATTACAATTGAGCAACATGGGTGTAGTAGTAGACCGTTGTCTTGTACTTCACTAACAACTCTTCAAATTTTGATTGGAAATTAAAAACGTGAGCTTCACAACCAAGGAACATGGCCGTGAAGGTAAACTGTAGTCATCCTCTTAGCTTAATCCTTGAACAAATTCTCTTTGACACATGTTATTATTAGATTATCTCTCAAAAGAGATGCAATTCCCTTCAAACATCACTTGAATTATACTTTTTCCATCTCATGGCTTTATTTGAGCCTTAAATTCAAGAAATCACTCAAATCAATAGTAAATTCATTGAAATAAGATCGAAATAATTTAAAATATCCAAGAAAATAGCATAAGGAATGATTGTAAAATTACACTCATCAATAAGTAATATAGTAATTTGGTTAAAGTAGAAGAAATATCAAAGGACGAACTAGATGATGCGTTTAGTAGCTTTTATGTAAGATGGGCCTCGAGACTGAATTAGAAGATGTAAATCAAGATCTACATCTGAACAAGTTCATTTAAGAACTTTACAATTAACTTAATTAAGGGATAATGCAAAAGATAAATCAGAAACTAAATCAAAGAATATAAGGACTTCTACTCATAAGTCTAGGCATTGGTAACTTATTAAATTAATCACACCCAACACATTTAGCTGACCTTAGAATTTTATGTTTCCTAGATGAATTAGTTTAAGAAGAACATTGTATTGAAGCATAAGTAATAAGCTATTAACACGTCTAGGTAAGTGGATTTATGTTTGAGTTTGTCTTACGATTTGTTTAGTTAGATGAATAACTTAACTGAGTTTTGCTACAAGTTTTAAGTACGTTGCTTGATGAGTTTTGGATGTTTCCCTTTTATATTTTATAGGTTGAGACATGTTTTGACATTAGAATTGATTGTTGTTATTGTGTTGCTATTAGTTATGAAATGCTTGGTGGTTTTTGCACAAACTTGAAAAAGAAGCTAAGTACTCACCTTACCACTAAAGGTGTCTACTTACATGAACTCAATAATGAGGTTTTAGAGACAAAAGTGTAAATGAAACGAAGTAAAGGCTAAGCTAATAAGTAAAATGTAGGCTTGCTTGGTAGTTTGCTAGGTATTACTTAGTAAGTGATTTGATGCATTCATGGCATGATACAAAAGAGATATATGTGTCAAGTTTTCTAAAACTAAGATTTTGTTATGTTGGGCTTTAGACAAAAAGTTGTATCAAGTAAACAACATAATTTATAAAAATTGGGTTTTCGAGCATATATAAATTGTATTATATCTACTAGCCAGCCATATGCTAGGTTTTCTAACCACAACATGTGGTTATCACTAGGTTGGGTTTTGGCAACTCCCTGTTGCACTGCTAAGTTCTTAGACTTATGTCTAGATGCTCGAATTAAAGCCTACCAACCAAATGGTTAGGTGGGTTAAAATATTGGTATTGATGCATGTTGCGTACATGAACATAACATACCTTATTTACATTGATTTCTTGGTTAAGATATAATAAGATAATACAACTTGATTTACTACTTGCTAGTGTGTTTGTGGTATTGGTATACTTGTGTTTGTTATTTGGTTATACACTCTCACTCAGTTTATAGTAAGTTAAGGGGATAAATTGTCTTATCTTTAGGTTATGAAAGAAGTTTAGATGGGACACCACACTATTTAGGCAAGAAGATTTTAGAGCGCCAAGTGGAGTTGGTTTCTCTTGAGAAGGAATGAGAAGTAGCAGGATTTGGCTCAAGTTCCTAGAGGTAGTATCTTAATGTGTTACACATAAGCTTCAATATAAAGTTTATACATGCAATATTTATATTTCATGATGCTATCATGTATAATACAGGAGTTGTGTAGTTGTGATACTTTTATTTTGGCTCACTTTTGTAAAGACCTCCTCTGTAGCTTATTATGTCACATAAAAAGAGATCTGGAAACAAGTTTTTTTATGAAGTGGAAAGATAGGTTGAATACAGGTTTTGCCTTATCCTCAACTTAGGGATGGTATAAAGAATCATCCTTTAAGCTCCAAAATGTCAAGAAAAACTTTTAAGCAATTGCTTAGAAGGCAAGGTGTTACAAATTGTAAGGCTCTTGACTAATATTTCATACTATTGCTTAAGCAATGGGTCGTGTGTTTTTTATAATAAAAATAAATAAAATATTATTTTCATAATTATAATAATAAAAAATAATCAAACTAAAAGGTTGACCAAAGTAATTTTAGTTGGTAAATACCGAAAATGTAGAATTTGAAATCCGATAACTAAAGGGTCCTTGGAGATAAAGTAGTTGGGCACTTTAATTAATAAATTGTTATGAAATAACATCTAGAGAGTATGTATATACACAAAGTGTATTTAATATGAAAATACATATTTGTATGCATATAAATTACTAAGTCTGGAAAATATGTATACAACCTAATTATATTAGCTAAAATAGGTGACAAATATCTTTCAAATGGAGTCTCAATGCAAAAGATGTCATAGGATCCATCATGGCAACATTTGTATTAACAAAACTAAGGGGTAAGCTAGCCAAAAGACACTTAAGCTCCATTATAATAAACATGTAAATCATATGTTAAGGACATTGGAATTCGACTTTCTCCATCGACCACAACACTAATATATGCACTAGACCAACCTCATTTTGCTACTTTACACCAAAGGAAGTTATAAGAAAATAGTAGGAACTTTAGAAAGTTGTAATAAGATTAGAAGCAAATGGGGAAATTTTAAGCTTAAACCGAGGGCATGAATTGCGAACACCAAACTAGGACATGACATGAAGCTACAACCACATCCTAATGGAGCTACCTACGTTAGGGCCTGTTGACAACATCATTGGATTGAACGGTCGTCAGAGAAAGCCATGCCAGTTGGTGTCTAAAATTGCTCAAATGGTAAATATGTCACATCCTAAGTTAACAAAGGATGCTACATCACAAAAGTACACCTACTTAATTTTATATATGACTTGAATATTCCAACATTCGTTACATAACTTACTCTTCCATCATAGTTCAGCTTCAGATTTTTATGATACAAATATGTACAACTTTTACAAATTCAAAAGATCACAATACAAACTAGTAGATTTTTTTTTTCCTTCCTATACATATTTCTAATAGTACAAAATATCAACTTGAAATATTTTTCTCCAAAAGTCGTTGACTCTTATAGTACACTCCAAAAGTAAAACCCACTAAGCATATTGCCTAACTCCTACTTCAAAATCCGATGATAAAACACTTTATTCTCTCAACTTGCTGTAAGTTGAGTAAGAGTAGATTAACAACAATAATACAAGCAAGATCATATCATAACCATGAGAGAAAGTTTGTATAACAATATGTAAATAAGTTTATATCACAAACATTAATGTGCAATAATGGAATGCCATGCTCATACATGTAGCGTTTTAACGATACCGATACCGATATCCTAACCCAACCTAGCCATCATCCAATTGGTCAACTTCAATCCAAGCATCTGGATAAGTTTCCAAGAACCCAACAAACTCAACCTAACAATAACCATAGTTGAGGTTGTGATTATTAGTTAACGTAAATCCATATGCATAAAATACCTAGCTTTTACAAAACAATTTATTTGTCAAGTAAAACATAACTTTTCAATTAAACTCAGCTTAGAAAACTCTTAAGCTAAAAAAAATATGACCCATAGGTCATTTTTGTGCCATGTTATGAATGCATCAACCATTTCTCACACTAATACTAAGTAAGTTAAATTTCTAATCTAGCTTTTACTTTTACATATATTTCCTTTAAGTTCTAAAGCTTTGCTGTCATGTTCACTTAAGTAAATACCTCAAGAAGCTAGGTTAGTACCTAATTCTATAATCAAGTTAGCATAGAACTAAGCATCATAAGATCAATCAACAACCCAACAGCAACATATATTGCATTCATGAAACATAAGTCAACTGATAGCATTATTTATATAGATGATCAGGAATCATTTTCAGCAACTTGTTAAACAACATGTCACATTAACATGTAAGATCAATCACATTCATTATAGTTAGATAAGTTAAGAGTAGATAAAATCTACTCTAGAACATAAGTAATCCACTTATTAGAGCTACTTGGTGATTTTCCTCAAAAGCTTACCGTTGTACCTAAGGCTCTTCCTCGCCCATTTCACTTAAACAAAATGTTTACACTTCAAGAGTCAATATACATTAAGTATAAGCAAGATTACTAAGTTACTTATACTCAGGGTCCAATGTTAATCCTTCCCTTTTGACTTAGTTTCTGACTTATCTTTTTCGTACAAGATTCTTCCATCATACTTTTGGCTGTAGGTTTTTACCTCCTCAAACACTACATTTGTCGTTGATCAAGAATGGTGTATAGCTTGGATCCTGGAAAGAGAGAAAATAAAGCTAAGGGGTTGCCAGGGTTACTCCAACATAACCACTTTGATACCTAAATTAGTATTTATAACAAGTGTGAGAAATTAAGGGAATGAGTATTCAATAATGTAGAGAGTTTTTATAGTGTTTACACCTCCATATTTATAAGCATTTGTCTAATAACTATTGTGTCACACCATCCTTAATCATGGATCACATAGTAGCTCATTAATTTGAGTACATGCCTAAAGGTGTTAGGTAATGGGTAGTTATATAACCAGGTCATGCAGATGTTTAACTGTCTATGTCTCTTTTCAAATTCAAAGCACTTGAATGAGCAAGCTAGGCTTTCTGGCCCATCAAATTAGTTAGGCCCAAAGACCCTTAAGTTGTCCGAACAAGTCTCATTATGAGTCATGGCAAGACAGAGCAGCTTGACAATAAAAGTGTCTTAAGCTATAGTTAGGGGAGAAATTCCACTATCATCAATAATGATATTATTATATCCCAATAAATTATTACACCACTCTGATTCTAAGACAAAATACTTTAATAAAAATACAACACTTGTTATATGTTCAATTGCTATAGATTTATTAGTATATAAGTTAAGTTAATTATATGGCTAAATGCATATAGAGGACATAAAGGATTATTTGAAAAATACATATTTGTATGTAGAAATCATCCAACCCTTTGCATTAGCTTCTAACTAACGTTTTGTATATCAAGCAATTTCATATTTACATTCTCCTAACATTCTGACTCCTATTCTGATGTGTACAAAAATACTTCTTAAACCAACAAATCACTCGATTTTAGCATTCACTCCCTTATTTCATACTTCACCACTCTTGCCTAATACTTCACATCTCAACTACAATTATATTACAGCACTTAGAAATCAAATTACTAAATTAAACCCTCATTTTAGGCAATTCCAATACACAATACAAGTTAAGTTAAAAATACTAAATGATCAACTTCTAAATTTTACAAAACCCTTTTAATAGAATCAAAGTGGACCCTTAGTAGTTATTATACCAAAATTTCGAAATCAAAACAACATCATTTAGGCTTTTGAAAATATAACGAAAATTCGTTTATAAGCATGATTTCTTAAGGAACGCATATTTCTCTTTGAATTTGAAAACTTTTTGTTTCATTTTTGAATTCTACATGAAAAATTACTTAAGATGACCAAAAATCACAATTTTTGGATTTTGTTTACTATTTTTAGAATTTTAGAAGAAAAATTAGGGAAAACTGAAACTCACCAATGATTATCACTTCGACCAACATTTGGGAAAGGGGTGTGTCAACTAGCTTAGGCATTGCCACTCTTCTCACTTAATGGTCTTGTTTCACGCATATGGTGCTTGGCCTTGTGAACTCAAAAACCTACTATTTTACCCTATTTCTTTCAAAATTTTGCTAAAAACCCTTTTTCTCACATCGAGAGCTCCTTGATTATTTTTTTTTTCCCTACTTTCAAATCCCAAACTGAATTTTAAAAGTGGTCTCTTGAATTTATAGATCCCTTTACTTAGTGTGGAATTTTTTAGAGTGACAATTGTCACTTTATTCGCCTTTTGTTGTAATATTAGTTGTCCTAATACATATAAGTTTCACCATAATTCTTTTGCAGGTAATTTGCCAAGCCCCATATTTGATTAAGATGATCTACTAGCTATCCTCTAATGTTTTTGATTTATTTTACTTGATTATAACACTAATTTAGGTATATTAATGTATAATATATTACTATTTTTAAATTTCCAACACACACCCATACACATGATATTTATATTAGCTATTTTATTTTTAGGATCTCACTACATTTCAATCTCATATTTTGAGTTTATGACAAAAATATTCACTACTAAAACTACGTCTTTATTAATTTAAATATTTTTCTAACTTAATTTTATAAAATAAACTTTACCAATGCATTTTTTTTTAACATTTATGATCTTATATTTAAAAATTATTTAATTTTGAGAACTTTTTCCAAGCACCTTAAATCATATTGATCCCAAGTCACTAGGGTCTCACAAAATATCAAACAAACATGGTGCTTCAAATTATGTATAATCAACCATACATATTTTTGTCCATATACTACAAGGAATAGGATATGTTCCAACAAATAGACACGGTTGCAAAAAACCCAAAACTCGTTGCAAGAAGCTTGTCACAATGAGATAGCTTGTCACTAACACTAAGTTTAGGATAACAGAAAAAAAATTAAAAAGAAAGAAATTGAGAGGAAAGTAATAGAGAGGAAAGAAAATGGATAGAAAATTTTTGTTTTGATAATAAGGAAATGGGAAGAAATAATTATGGAAGAAAAGTTAATTAAATATTTTTTAAAACTTGTTAAACTAGTAAAATGTCCTTAAATTTTCAAAATGTATTTTTACTAAGAGGGCATTTAAGTAAATTTATATACTTTCCCTAATTCTCTCTAAGTTGGAGTAATGATCTTTTGTGGGGCCTATGGAGAAATATGTAGTAAAAATCGCTTCACTTCTTTTCCCCTTATTTGGGTAATTGGAGAGGAATTGTTTCCTCCTTAACTCCTTCCTTGCTTTGTATTTCCCCTAATCCAAACATAGTGTAGATCTAGCTAGGTTAGCTTGTTTAAAATTATTACAAGGAGCTAACCGTGAGAAGTTACATTTTGCAAGATGTTGCATTGCAAGAGCATGACTTTTTATAGCAAGTTATGCCCTACAAAAAATGAGACCCCAATCTTCAACCTATAACCATAAACCCAAGATAGTAGGTTACTTTTATTATATGTGAAACATAGAGGATATAGCTAGGAAAATAACAAAATAAACTTATTAACAGAAGCTTTAGGAATAAGTTTAGTTATGTGATAAGATATTAATCGCTTGATATTGATATAAGTTAGGATATTTAGTACGATATAGGGCTTTTGGGAGAAGTTGTCCAAATTAAGTTAAATTTTAATATGAGGTTACAAATGTTAGATGAAGAGCCTAATGAGGTCAATTCCTTGAAATAACATATATATAATATTTAATTTTAATAAAACATACTTTTACAAGGATCATTCGATAATTATCAGAAACTCAAAATTTAAGCCTCAAACATAATGAGCTCTTGTAGATAAATTCTTTAACTTATAAAAATAATATTTGGAGTCCAATAGCATATAGTGCAATTATATATTTATACATACACATTATATGTACTCGATATGTAAATTTATTGACATAATATATTAAATAATAGCTAAAAATAGTTTTTAATTATTAAAATTATTAAAAAATTATAAAAGAATAAGAAACAACTTGCTATACCTAGTGCATGGCGTAGCACACATCTAGAAATTGGGAAAAGCTTTGGGGTGAGTTGTCATGTAGGGAAATAACAAAATATGTACACTATACACTTAATTTAACTAATAAGTGATTCTTAGACATGGTTTTTCTTTTACCACCACTTAAGCTACTATATAAGAAGTTATGAAGAGAGTTTTTAGTCACTGTAGGAGGACAAAAATCAGGAAAACACTCTTTATAAATTTAGTCTAGCAATATACGGAAAATATAGGATATCATGGTTTCTATATCAAATGAATACTTGACATGGTGGTGGTTTTGACCGACATACTCTTACTGCTAGAGGAGCTCTAGTGTTAGGAGAAATGGAAATTGTAAATTTTTTCCTATAAGTTGCTATTTTTTATTAAAAGTACCAAACAATGTCCAAAAATTATGAAACTTACTATTATTAGGTTTTTTTGTTTTCTATGCAAAATTAGAATATCAAATCAAAATTTTGAAATTAAGAAACCACTATATACCAACGAATTTTTCTTAATTTTAAAAAATAGTAAATGGTGTCATTTTCAACTAATTTTTGGTGGGTAGAATCCTCTTATGATATATTTAATTTACATAAATATAATTTTTGATAAACTATGCATATAGAATTTAATAAATTTATTTTACACAATTTGTCATGTTTTTCAAATTAAAGAAATAGTAGGGTTTTGATTTAATTTGTTAACAAATTTGATTTATAATGACTTTTGGAAGTTTTTCATAATTAAATAAGTATTTACTTTGGATTTTGTAATTTTATTTGATTATTTACTAAATTTAAGCTAAAATCTAGTAAAATTGTGCTTAAAAATGATATTTTAGAAAATGTATGTAATTGCCATATTTAAGAATTACAATAATCAAATCTTAACTATACATTTTTATGAGTTTATTATTTTTTAGGAAATTCAATGAATATGTATACTACTTATTATGAAATTTTCTATTATTTGCCTATATAATGGCTTATAGGGTTAATTGGTGATGTATACTAATTGTGTTATTTGGTAGCTAAAATATGAGGTAAGTACTTTGTTATATTCATTACTGATATTAACTTAAAAGTAAATAAGGAACTAGGAGTTTTTAAAGTAAATGTAATATTCTGGTTAAATAAGAGATTAAATCAAAGAAAGAATCAAGGGATAAACTTAGGAGGTTTGTATAAATTAAGCTTAGAGATTAAGTCAAGTGAGATACTTGAGATTGTTAATTGGTAGACTAAAGTATATAAGTCAGATAATATTCATGTAGAAATTTTGAAGTTAGCTAGAATTAGAGGATAATTCAATGACTTAATCAAAGACTAAGTTAAAGCCAGTCTAAGATGAATATTCTCCAAACAAAACAAGCTTAAAGTATCAATTAGTTAATATCAAGCTGAAATATATGTGCACACCATCTGTAGTTGACTTTGATAATATTTATCCTTATTAGGTGAAATAGCTAAAAAAGAACCCTCTATTGACTTGTAACATTGGAACAATCAACAAGTCTAAGTAAGTGAATATTTGTGTGCCTCGAGTAAACTTATTATAGACACCCCATTTTTCTCATAAAAATTTTAGGACGTTTTCTTAATTTTTAGGAAACCTAGAAAATAAAATTTCCAAAAAGTTTTTAAATAAGTAAAAAACTAAACGAATGGGTAGGGGGTAAGGGGAGGAAGAATAAAAAATATAAAAATAAAATAAATAAATAACAAAAAAAATGCTTACGTGGCATGCCATATCAGATCACACGGCCATGCCATAGCGCTGTGTGGTTTTTAAATTAAAAAAAAAATGCTAAAGTGGCTTGTTACATCAACTTGTCATATAAGATACATTAGTATCACTTAGCATGGCTTTTAAATAAATATATATACATATATATATATATATGTAGTAGGTGTGCTGTGTGCCCCTTTGTTTTTAATGTGTATGTGTAGGTATACTACGTAGCTTTTAAATAAAATATGTTGTAGGTGTGCTCCTCTCTTCCCTTTCCCTTTCCCTTGCTTCTATCTTAAAATTGATTCAATTTTTTGCATCTTCAATTTGAGAAAAAAAAAAAACATGGAATTGAAAGGGAAACTTGTGTATGATATTTTGAGTCTAAAATCTTAGAAAATAAAAAAAAAAATTGCACCAACAAAAAATAATAAAAGGATGTCATTTAGGAAACTTAGTGTGTATCTTCAACCAAATGGAAAATTGAATCTCCTAACATAATCTTACCATATAATTATTGTTTGTAATTGGTAGTGAGATGTAGGAGGTTGATTTTATCCAATTAATTGACATAAATAACATTTAAAATGCATTTAAATCGGACAAAAAAAGAAGAAAAATAAAAAACAAACCAAACTATGAGATATAAGTTGATTTAATTCCCTAATCCAAGAGGGAAGTTTTTTTGGCTAAGAATCTTAAGACACACTTTATCATATTAAAAGACATAATCACACAAGAGACAAATTAGATTGAAAGAATTATTAAGTTTTTATTACACATTCTAGTTTAAGGTTTTTAGTGGAAACTTGATTTTACTGCAAATTCGTAAAGGAGTTTCGAAGTTTTGGAAGTTAAGGGCTAACAATTGTAACAATCTTGCCAAAAACCACCTAAGCGATGCAAGTTCTTAGAATCTTTGCTTGTTGTTGATTGTTCTTGTTTTCTTTATTTTTTTATGCATTTTATGTATTAAATAATTATGAAATCATGTTTTTATATATGTAAAACACTTGTTTGATGCAATTATTGTAAGATAGTCAATAAGCTTTATTATTTCTATGATATAATAATCATGCAATGATCATATAAGTTCATATATGTATTGTTGAGTAATTTTTATTATTTTGATTAAATTAGGTTTTTAGTCAATGGGTTGTAGTATATCTATCATAAATCATGTTTGTATAATATGTAATAGATGTTTAGACATGTAATTATGGGAATAAATGAGTGTTTTTTATTATTTTGATTAAATTAGGTGTTTTAATTTAATGAATCATGTTTTTATAATATATAATAGATGTATGAACATGTAATTATGGAATTAGATGAGTGCGTTTTATTATTTTGATTAAATTAGGTGTTTAAATTTAATGAATCGTGTTTGTATAATATAGAAGTATATAACTATATTACTCTCAATTTGACTTACTTTTGTAAAAACTTCTACTGTTGATTGTTATGTTGAATAAAAAGTGATTTGAACACAAATGTTTTATGAAGTTGAATAGTAGGTTGGATACAGGTTTTACTTTATTCCTTACTTAAGGATGGCATAACAAACCATCTTCAAGTATAAAAAATTTTGAGAAAAGTTTTCAACCAAACACTTAGAAGGTAGAGCATTATACAATAAAGGACTTGTAAAAAGCAAAATTAACGTCAAGGACTCATTATAGGCATGCTCTCCTTGCAAGAAGCGGTTTCTTGTTGGGATGAATGGGTATAGGAATGGTAGGATATGAGAATCTGCCTATGCTCTATCCTATATCTATAAGCTCAAAAACTTTCACACTTGAAACTTATCTTGTGGCATTTCAACCACCTTATAGGTTTTACCTTGTAGAATTCATATGATACATGATATCTTGTGGAACCTATTGGATATATAATCAATATCAAATCTATAACACTGGAGTAGCCAATAATGATTAAAAAGAGCTGAGATCTTATAGCACAAATAAATAATTTCATAATCTATATGTACAAGAAGTTAAAGAACATAACTTTTTTAATAGTGCAAATAAGTTAAGAAGTGTTATGTTTTCAAGACCTTACGAGACTTAGTTGAGTAAAGTAAATAGGGAAGAAGGAGGTGAAAAATCGAGATAGTAAAAGAAGGGAGAGGAACTAAACAATAAACAAAAGTAACATATGGTCTTACGGTCTTATTATGGATTGAATTTTTATTGTTATTTTCTTTAACACTAAAGAAAATTTCTATAATATTAATTTTTTTTTTGTATTTATAAATATTATTCAATCATTATTATAAGATGGGAACAAAGTATTCGGCAACCTATACCCTGTAGACTTTACATATAGGCTCCAAGGTAGGTATAAAATATCTTGACTCCATACATGTATCTTAATATGAGAGAAGGTTCTAGGAAATTACTATAGGAAACCTACCGAGTAGCCCTCATTACCTACTCGACACTTACTCAGAAAATAAGGTTCGAGTGGGTAGCCTATATAATAAGATTACCTGTTCGTTCCTAGTTTCCTATAAGTATATGTTCGGTACAAGAAGTCCAACAATTGTTCTTTTTTAATAATATTTGATAGTTGAGGATTTTCAAAATTATTATAATTTTAATATTTTTAAAATTTAAAACTATAATTGTGATATTCAAATCATATTTTCTACATTTCAATTTCTCAATAGAAATATTAGTTAAAAATTATTTGTTATATTAAAAATCAATATAATTGCAAAATTTAAAATTTTTTATATTCCTAAAAATTTTATACCATATTTCTCAAAAATACTGAAAATCATGTTTTTTGTATTTACATCCATGTTTAAGCATATTTCAATATTTCCAACATAAATTCATTTGAAAATCATAAAAGTCTCATGATAGGTAGCGGTAGCAACCGCACATATCATAAGGGTGTCAATATAGCCATAAACTAATTTAGAGCCTTCCCTTGCATGGCCCATATTACCATTGTAGGTTCTTAAGGAGGCTTAGAGACTAAATTGCCCTAATTAGTGTTTTAAGGCAATCAGAGCAGGTTCTCTCAATTGAGGAGATATGGTTGTTGAAGAACATTAAGCTAAACTCAAGAAGAGGGAGGGGAGGTGAATTGAGTCTTAAAGACAATTAAGCACTAAAAGTGACAATAAGCATAATCAAGATAATGATCAAAACAATAATAAATATAGAAATTAAAAGAAATAGGGATAAAGAAGATCAAGTCCAGATTTAACGTAGAGTTTAGACAGTCCCTTACTCTCTACAGACACATAATGCCTCCAATCGAGAACTTCACACTACTTTATTGATTTTTCAATCCAAACTCCAAGAGCTATACAATCACAAACTTGATTACACAAGTTTCTCACTCACAATTCTTAACATAAATCACAATCTCAACTTGCAACACAAAACTCAATCTCAAGGATTATTAGTGTAGTATTTTTAACTCTTAATACTTTGCAACCAATAGCTTACAAGCACTACACTTCAAATTCCTCTAAATATTAGCAATTTATGGTATAAAAGACAATGAGAATTATAGACAATAAGAATACAAGAGAATGTTGAAATATTGTAGTAAAGGATCAACTCTCTCTTGTCCTTGGTCAAGTTGTTAAGCATTTATATTATCATATTCAATTCTTCCTATTATAGTGTATTAAATACTCCAACGGCTAGTTAAATCAGACTTACTGGCATGCTAGTACCTTACCTTTATCAATAAGCTAGTAATAAATTGCACTACCAGTATGAACACCGGCAAGTGAATCGGTATGTTGGCTCCTTAAAGCCAGTGAGCTTTTCTTTGTATTTTTTAGGACTTTACACCGTTAGCCTAGTTTTTCCTTGAGTTGTCATGCTAGTAGGCCAAATATCACCTGAAAATACTTTTGACATCCAACAAACAAATATACTTTGCAAACTAACTTCAAGATCATTTAATCACCACTCAAAGATTAAACATCTTGTAGAGTTAATTAATATATTTAATCATTAAGGAAATTAATCAATCTTATTCAATTAACTCAATATAATCAAATAATACTTAGTTTAATCATTCACTTGTTTAGTTCTCTTTAAAAACAACATGTTTAGATATATACTTTGTTTTGTTCTCATCAAAATCAATGTGTTTAATTATACACTTTTTATTTTGTTCTCATCAAAATCAAGTAATGAACCCTATGTTCAATAGTTGTTTATAGCCTCTTGGGCTTGATCACAACTATCATATTATCTTGGTGACTAATGGGTGAGATAATGCTTGTACATTTAATATTATCTTGAATGAGCTGGCTAAAGAATTATTGCCAGTAGTCTTTCTTATGAGTACATGAGCTTGCTTGGGAAAGATTGAAGGCATACGTCAGTCCAACAATCCTCATTCCAAGTTACTAAGCTAAATATTGCTATGAATCCAATTATAAATTGGACTTCTTATGCCCTATCTTAACTCAAGGAGTCAAGCAAAATTAATAGCGCACTTGCCCAATATACTAAAATAATAGTATTAGTCCTCTATACCCACCAAAGCTCTACTATTGACATGTTTCACCTACAATTACGTGTGTAACTAAGCTACTTGTTATGTTTTTATTAGAGAAAATCATTAGACAGTCATAACTCACCATCTAAGTTTTACCAAATGAGCTAAAAGTTTATTTTTATTGGCTCATAGTCATTGTGAGTAACAAATATATTGTCTTCTACTATTCCTTATTTTCATGTTTGTTTGTGTACTTTACTCAAAATAAGATGATGGAAGATGCATCACAATAGGTGGATATATGAATACTAGTTTAGCACAAAAATATCATTTTCCCTCAAAATTTCCTAAAGCATGGTCCTTGAGAAAAAGAAAAAATTAAGTTTATTTTATTTAAAATCATTATCTAAACTCACAATTTCAAATAAAGAAATCGAAAGGGGCAGCCGATTGTCAACTAGGAAATCATGTGTTTAAGTCACCACTTTATCGGATTAAAATAGGGATATAATCTTCTTCTTTCCTATTATACTTTACCTTTCTTTTTGTAGCGATAAACATAATATACTTTTCATCTCTCTTCACAATCTAAATTACTCCACATTAGAGAAAAATGTAGATGTAGGGGTTCGATTGGAGTAATCACGTGCGTGTTGTGTGAGTAGCACACTACATATGGCTTCAAAGGAGTAAAGTAAGATTATCACCTAAAGGGATGACTAAGTGAGAATAAGGCAGGAAGGAGAAACAAGCAATCTTAATGTCTAAAATGCACAAGTAATAGACAAGGTTGCCTTAAGGGACCTCAAGCGTTTACCATGTATCTTGAGCAAATGAGATTAATTCTTTGCCTAAACGCTATTTGATCTTAGATAATAGAGTTTTCATAGTAGAACACCATTTCTTTGATCTTTCTAAAAGTTCCAGATGATGAAGAAATGTTGGGTATTTATAGGCTTTTGGGCATAATGGCATTCATCAGATCATCAATGTGATTAATGGATGAAATGGAGCTTGTTTAATTCATGGTTATTCAGAATGAGCTAGCTAATGAGCCCAAGGCCAGTAGCCTTCCTTATAAGTGCATGAGCTTACCTGAGAAAGGTTAGAGGCAGACGGACCAGTCCAATGATCTTTGTTTTGAGCCCATCAAGCCAAATCTCTCTAAATCATCCTAAATATGGACCGGACACCTTAGACCCTGTCACCTAACCCAAAGAGTTAAGTTTAAATAAATAATGGGCTTATTCTAGTAACTAATATAACAATTTTTAACCCTCTACATTTTGTCCCCCGACTAAAAGTCCCTTAGACACGTTCAAGGGGGTTTTGGGCATTTATATAAGTTGTTTCTTCAACTATTATGTAAAGGTACTAAATGTTGTCTTTACTTGCTTGATTACTTCCAATATCTACAGAATTGACACTTCTTTTGGATCACTAGCAAGCTAAGCATAATATGCTAGTTCTTTCATCACCATTTATATCTCTTTTCAAAATCAAACTTAATCTAATAAACACCATTCGGTTTGATCTTTTTCCTGAATCTTCTTCATATCGATCCAAATATTATTTTCTTCAAAATTATCCAAAACCTTATCTCATCAAGTTATCGCTTCTTGATATTACCAATATCTTTTCTTCAACCCATATCTAATTTAAATCTATCAAAATCTTGACTTGAATTTTTTTTCAAAACTATCCATTCTTATCAAATCTTGGATTCAAATTATTTGCCTCCATATAAACTCCATCATATCGACTATAAATATTCCTATATGTTGTTAATTTTTCCTTGTTTCTCACAATAATAACAAGCTTCAATAGTAAACCTTCTCTTCATCTATTTCTATGAACTTTTTTTTTTTCCTTTTTTTCTTTTGGTATTTAACTTGCAACTCCTTTGTAGTTCCTATCAAAGACATAAGTTGGGTAATGACATTCGCCTAACTCTACAGCCTTCTCTTTGCACGTGCAGAGGTGACCCTCTTTTATTTTCAGGCCTTTGAGACACATATGACATTATAGGGTAGGTTGCCTTCGACCATAGCCACTTAATATCTTGGCAATATTTCATTCAATTTTTATTATCTTGTTTTGTAAAATCTTCCTTGGCGTAAGTTCCTTTACTGGCTTACTTTTTCACATATCATAGCAATCTATCGGAACTTTTTTTTTTATGGGTATTTCTCAACTTCTTGTTTTTATACACATATGCATGTATATATATATGTCCAAGTACTCTTCGTATGCAAGTCTAGTTCTTTTAGAATCTGTAAATTTGGTCTCCATGCATTTACTCATTTACTCACATATTCATGCATGGGATTGGTTGATACTTCTTTGATAGGCTTTTGCTCTTAGCATAACACCAAGGTGATATTTTCCAATATTAAATCTGTTGTCTACATGCTTGTTTTATATTTTCTACAAGCTTTGGTTTTCGGAAAATCAAAGCAAAGGGCAAAACCGCAACCAAACTTCCTTTTAGCATAAGTGATGGTTACGATAAGGTTCTTGAATCTTATTTCCTTTCCTTTTCGTCTCAGTTTTTTTTTTTTTTTTCCTTTTAATTTCTTGCTCTCTACACTAATCTTTCTTGTTTCCTAGCCTCGATTGTCGATGGATTGCCACAAGAATCTCATGTGATTGAACTTCAACAATAGCATGCATCCTTATCTCATTGTAGACTACAAATCTATCCAAGAATAATGCGGACAGTCTCCATTGAGTCATCAAGACTCATTATATATATATATATATGTATATATATATATACATATAATTCTTGCTAGTACTTTCTATTGTCTATAAATATATTTGACAACTGGAGAAAAGTTTAAAGCTTATCTTTATTTAACAACAATTTTCACTTGCAAGCGATTTATCTCTTTAGCTTTGATAGTTGTGACATTCGATCAAAGTCCAAATTGCTTTGCTCTAAGATGTCTTCAATTTCTTGATTCACGTGGGCTTCATATTGGACCTCACATGAGCTATTACACTTTTTTTTTTTTTTTTGGCAAGTGGCTGAAAATTGAAATTCCCATTAGACCATGACATGGATTGACACATGTTGCGATCTCAATTACTTTCCATCGAACAAATTCATCAAATATTGATTATTCTTCCTTTGATTTTTCTTTTTATTTAGGGAATATATTGATTTTTACACTTTAGCAAGAAAAGAGGCAAAAGCTAATCCAAGTCGAAGTACAAAGGCAGTAAAGATGAACTTATTAGTGCATTAAGATAATGTTCGCCACTGGTCTCGTGTCCTTAGGATAAGTGACTAGACGAGACAATTTTTCAAGATACATTTTGGGACAAAGTCAAGTGCCGAGAAGCCCGTGCAACACCTCGCACTGATGGTGGTCTCTAGTTTATTGAACACAAGCCTCGTGCTGATTCGAGAGATACCATCTCGTGTCCTTAAAGGAGCCACTCTTTGGATGGGATGATTGGGTAGCATACATTGTAGAGAAGTTAGAGTACATGATTCTTCTTAAAGAAGACTAGAGTTCTCCATTCTATTATCACTTCCACTTGATTGTATTTCCCACATGCCAACAAAATGGAAGAATCGTACGCCATTATTTTACAGTAGAGCATCCAAAGTTTCTAGAAACATCATCCACGAATATTCAGAATTCAATATCACTACAAGTATGGCAAGACTTCTCCTATTATTTGGATGTTTCACTTTAATTGTTCTTTTCTTTGACTACCATGTATGTCTTATCTTGCTAACTTTTTCCGTTATTCTTGTAGGAACAATATCATAATTAATTACCCCTAGTCAACCTCTAAATCTACTTCAAGAATTAGTATAGGTTAGCTAGTTTTCCTTTTGTAAGGAGCTACCTTTTGCAAGCAACCTTTGATCATAGTAAGCCCCCAATCAGCTTTGAGCATAGTTGTAGACATCTAATTTTTTCCTATTTTATTTTTTATTTTATTTATTTCATTTTTATTTTTCTTTATTTTGTCAGTAGGCCCTAAATTAGAAAAAATAAAAAAAAATAGAGAATTAAAAGAAAGCTTGAAAAAATTAAGAAATTTAGAAAAAATAAGAATCATAGAAAAATACAAAAAAATTGTCAATAATAAGAAAAAGCATAAAAAATAAGAAATTTCAAAAAGAAACCCTAAAAAGATAAAAATTTAAAAAATGAAGTTTAAAAATTTAGAAATTTAAAAAAAAATTACAAAAAAATTAGAAAAATTAAATTCAATTAAAAAATTTTAGAAAATAACATGTTATTAGGATAGATTTTAATTTTGGTTTAAAAGTTGGGCCATTAAACTTGGGCTTTGATTTAAATCTAGCTCAGGCTGATTGATTTCATATGTACAATTTGATTGCACATATAGGCAAGGTACAGGCCAATGGTTTGACAGTTAAGCATATGGACATAACATTGGCATTAAATATGAGGTCTTGGGTTTGAATCTTAGCAAAGGTAAGAAGGCTTTTTTCTTATTTTTCATTTTCAATCACATTAGGGGACTGCCATGTGTCAAGATTTGATTGCGCCACGTATCCTAACACGTGGCATCCTCGGATTTGACGGTCCTGTTGACGTGGCACCACGTAACATCCATGTAGTGTGCTACGTTAGCTGCTACGTGTCATGAATACACGTGGCATGTTGAGGTTGGCTAGCACGGTTGACTTGGTGCTACGTCAGCCCACTTTTCCTTCCCCTTCTTTGCTTTTCCCTTCGTTTTCCTCTCTTTCCCCCTCCTTTCATTTTCTCTAGATTTCCAGCACCTTCATCTTCGGATCGCTAACTTTAGCACAATTTTTCGATCATTTCTTGTTGCAATTTCACCAAATTAATGGCGAAATTGCAGAATAGACATAGCCTATTGTGAATCGGTACAAAAAACATATCTAAATACAGTCAAAGGAGCATTCAATTTGAGCTCCAAAAATCGGAAAAAAGCTGTTTTTCTAAGCATTCTTCATTAATTCAATCTAAGCTTTTCATGTTTTCTAGGAACAATTCAAATATAAAATGGTGTTAAGGGAGCTTACATAAACATAAACAATCACACACAACCTCACACAACCACTCAAAACAACCTCTCTCTTAATCTCGCAAACTTTCTCTCTCTAACCCATACTCTTTCTCTTCAATTCTTTCTCTTCACTCCAACCTGAGCTGAACCACCACTCTAGGGAAGCTACCCGCAACTTAGGCTCCCTAACCTAGTTGCTCTCGACCTCCACCATGACTCCCAGCCATACCACTAAGCAACTACCACCAAAACCCTAGCCGCCCTACCCCTTCTCTTCAAACCACCACTTCCAACCCTCTTCAACCTAAACCAAACCTACAGTTGAATTCCCTACAACTTAAAACCCCACACTACACTTCCTCTTCAACTCACGATGACACCACCCAAATACCACCACCAGCAACCATACTCGAACACTAACCAAACCACCCCCAAACCCCGCGGCACTCTTTCTACCCCTCCTATTCCCAATTCAAAACTCACAAAAAACTGCTCATCCCTTCGATTTGGTCACTATAACAATTGAAATCGACCCTAATCCGCTGCTGTATTGAAGATAGTGGAATCCGACCCGACTTGATCCACACGTCCAACCAGACTTGAGATTCGAAGGCTCGACCAATGCTCTCTACCCTGTTTCAAACCCTTGTTTTGTTCTATTCCGGTTTCTTTTTTTTTATTATTTTGTTTTTTTTTTTTGTTTAGTTTATTTATATATTGCTGATTTTGTTATTTTTTTCTTTTTTATTTATTTATTTTATTTACTTCCAAATGTAAATGTAAAAGAGAAAAAAAAATAAAAGAAAAAGAAGAAAAGGAAAGAAAAAAAAAGAAAGAAGAAAAAGGAAAAAAAAAAGTTTGTTTTATTTTATTATTTTAATAAAAATAGATAAAATATAATAAATAAATTAGCGATAAAAATAAACAAAATAAGATTAATCACTTTAAAGAATTGATTTTCTAAAAAGCAAATGAAAATAAATAGACCTCTTTCCAAATTAGGACTATTTTAGAGTTTCCAAAAATTAAAAAAAAATGATTAGGACGTTTTAGGAATTTCCTTAAACAAATCAAAATTAATCAAAACGTAAACTCGATTGTTTTCAAATTAAAACAAATCTAACCCACTAAAGTTTTTATAAAAAAAACTACATACGTCTAATCTTGGATAGTGGGTACGTAGCCACTTACGAGACGACAATAAAAAACGAAAAAACCTAATTTCCCTTTTCCTTTAGTTTAGATTGTTTTGTTTATCCAATTAAATTAAGTTTTGTCTTTCAAAATCAAAGGATGATTTTTAAGTTTATTTCTAATTTTGGAAAGTCAATGGTACTCACAAGAGTGTAAAATTCCTAACCCTTGGACCTGAATCTCTGGTTTCCAAAAACCATTTTATAAAATCAGTTTTAATCATTAGATTAGTGACTAAGTTATAACTAATTTGCCCAATTGGTTATAACTTAACAATTTTTCTTGACTCTAGTTGGGTGGTGACTCCAAAATCTTTTTAAAAAAAGGAACAGTTTTCTTTAAACCTTAGTCGAGAATTGGTATTAAACGAGTAGGGTTTAGTACTGATCATTTTAGAGAAGACCTAATTTTATAAAAAAGAACCGAAAGGGTGAAAAACCAAGCTCGACAATAGCAAGCCTCAGCAAGCTTCAAGAACATCAGCTTTGAGCAAGTACGCCTTAAGAACATCAACCTTTACATGGACGTAGGCCCTAATAGGCCTCAAGTGCAATGAGTAGCTCGCTCAGTAGGCCTTCAATGAAGTAGGTCCTAGTAGGCCTCAAGCACAACACGACTCACACATAATAGGCCCTAATGGGCTTTACGTACTACAAGTTTATTCTGCAGTGAGTCTTGGCGAAACTGTAGGATCAACATCATTATTTCAGTGTTATGATTCAAAATTAAGATGAGAGAGCTGTCTTTCCTTGATCTCCTATTTTCCTTCCTTAGGAAGGTACAACTTAGATGAGTGGGCAAGTGAATCATATCACCATAAAGCTATAGCATATGTTTCTCTTAAAGAAGACTAAGATCCTTGCTACCATCACTGCTTTTACCCAATCGTGGTACTCGCATGAGTGAGATAGAAGCATGGTAGGCTAGGATCTATCACTACTTCAATTAAACAATAGTTCCTACATAAATGCTAGATGCTAAGGTATTGCTTGGGCTTAAAACATAGAGTCTAAGATGTCAAGGCATCACCTAGACATAAGGCATGGAAGCTAAGATGTTAGGCATTGCTTGGGCTTCAATAGTGAGAGTCGAGATGCTTGGGTGTCACCTAGGCTTAAGGCATGTAAGCTAGGATGCTGAAGCATTGCTTAGGCTTTAGGTGTAAATGTCGAGATGCCAAGGTGTTGCCTGGGCTTTAAGCGTGAAAGCTGGGATGCCAAAGCACTACTCGGGCTTAAGGCGTGAAGACTGGGATGCTAAAGCATTGCCTAAGCTTGAGGTATAAAAATCAAGATGCCAGGGCATTGCTTGAGCTTTCAATATGAAAGCCAAGATGTTAGGGTGTCGCCTAGGCTTAAGGCATAGGAGCTGAAATGCCAGGGCATCGCTTGGGCTTTAGGCGCGAGAGTTGGGATGCTAGGGCATTACTTGGGCTTAAGGCATGGGAGCCAAGATGCTAGAGTGTTACTTGGGCTTTAGGCATGAGAGCCAAGATGCCAGGGTATTGCTTAGGCTTGAGGCATAGAAAATCGAGACGCCAAGGTGTCGGCTAGGCTTGAAGCATGGGAGCCGAGATGATAGGGCATCACCTAGGCTTTAGGCGTAAGAACCGGGATGCCAGGGCATTGCCTGGGCTTAAGGCATGGAAGTCGAGATGCTAAGGCATTATTTGGGCTTCAAGAGAGTAAGATATAGAACAGAGAGATGAGTACAATAATAAAAGTTTTATTATTGAATAGCAAAATTCATTCCTTATTTACAAAAGCAATGTCATAGCTTGAACCCATTTTTTTTTTTTCATACCTAACGAATCACTAATCACTTTCAAAGCACTTTTGTACTACCACATAGATATCATGGCTTAGAAGCAGGTTATTGCGAATGTTGTTATCTTCGATGACAAGGTCCCCATTTTGAATTCTTTCATTAAATATCTTTCTTAAGCTTCAATAATCCTTAGTGGGATGATTTACCATTCTACAAAACTAATAATATTTAGGATTTCTTCTTTCATTCTTTATAGGTTGGTGTTCAACTCTTGGCAATTTGATAACTTCATCTTACAGCTAATGATCGAGGATGGCATGCACCTTTCTCATTAGGCACGGAAATAAAAGAGTTTCTATATCTTTCTTAGGTCTCTTACTAGCATCAAAGCCTTCATTCCTAGTCAAGGACATTAATGCTAGTCATTTGTTAAGCTTATTACTTTCCTTCTATTGCCTCATAACAAAATTGCTTGTCTTTTGTGCATTCTCAATGAGTGTAACAAAATAACACAAGGAAAGGTTCTCTAGGTGCACAACATACTTAGAGAACATCCCTTGGATACAGATCTTCACTGGATCTCTTTTATCATAGATATCTCGAATGTCTTAATTGTGTTCTCTAAAGGGCTCTATATAATCCATCAAATCTTCCTTCGGGTTTTGTCGTATTCTTCCCATGTCTAGAATTGTGACTTCTCTTGAGTAGAGAAAAATTTCTCCAAGAAGAGCTTACACATAGTCCCCCATCAATCAATTGATCTTGAGGGGAGGTTGACATACCGGGTGTATGCCTTCTCCATCAATGATTTGGAGAATTCTCTAAGCATCAAGTCATCATCAAGCCTATAAGTCTCCAAGGTTTTGATAAATTTCAATAGGTGTTCCTTTGCACTTCCTTTTTTGCCATTGAATAGCATGAATTTAAGACTTATATAGTCCTTAGGATATGGCTTTGTTGCAATGCGTTAGTGATATGGGAGTTTCAACTCTAGTACTCCCATAGACGACTTAGCTTATATTTTTCTCATATAAATGTCTAAGTCTTCCTTTGTTATAAAGGAAGTCTTTGGAACAAAAGTTGTGAACGCAATTAGCAAAGTAAGGGCAAGATTGGGATGAGATGTAGATCCTCCCAAGATTGGAATGGTAGGATTGGATGAAAAAGCAGGCACCCGTGAAGATGAAGAGCTGCCTAAATAGACTCTTACATTCTCCGGTGCTTAAGTTAGTTGTTGTACAGGTTCTAGCAGAGGGGCTTCATCACCTCCTCCTTAATGGATATCCTCCTCAATGATTGGAGAATTAATTGGTTGAGTTAAGGTAGTAATACCCGGTAATGTAGCAATCACAGGATTTGGCAAAGCCATACATTATTGCGTAACAATAGTTGCAGTCATCCCGATAAAGATGGGTTAAAACATAGCCATAAACTAATTTAAATCTTTGGCGGCTTCATACATTGTCTGCATTGTTTGTATGAGTTCTAGAGAAGCATCAAGCACCGAATGGTCCTGGTTAGTATTCTCAAGCGATAGGAATGGATTCTGCTTAATAAGTTTAACATTAGTGTCGAGCTCTTGAGATGTGGTATCAGACGTACCGGTTGTTCTCTTCTTAGGAGGTACCATGTCTTTGCAATCACTCTTCCCTAGTGGAGTCGCTAAAAAATGTAGATGTAGAGGTTTGGTTGTAGTAGTCACGTATGTGTTATACTAGTAGTGCGCTATACGTGACTTCAAAGGAGTGAAGCAAGATTGTCACCTGAAGGGATAAATTAGTGAGAATAAGGCAGAAAAGAGGAACAAACAATCTTAGTGTTTCAAATGCAAAAGTGACAAACAAGGCAACCTTAGAAAATCTCAGGCATTCACCTTGTAGCTTAAGCGAATGAGATTAATTCTTTGCCTAAACGCTATGTGATCTTAGAGAGCAAAATTTTCATAACGGAACACTGTTTCTCTAATCTCTTTAAGAGTTCCAAATGATGAAAAAATGTTGGGTATTTATAAGCTTTTAAGCATGATGGCATCTATTGAATCATCATGGTGATCAATAGATAAGATGGAGCTTGCTCAATTCATAGTTATCTAGAATGAGCTAACTAATGATCCTAAGGTCAATAGCCTTCCTTATAAATGTATAAGCCTATATGAGAAAGGTTGGAGGTGGATAAACCAATCTAACTCCAACTTTTCTGTTTCGAGCCTACTAAGTCAAATCTCCCTAAATCATCTTAAATATGGACCAGACTCCTTAAGCCCTGTCACTTGACCCGATGAATCAAGTTTAAATAAATAATGGGCTTATTCCAATAACTAATATAATAATTTTTAACTCTCTACAAAAATAAAGAAAAATAAATATAGCCCTCTTCCCTTTTAAAAAGAAAGAAAAATATGATCAGTTGACTCTTTGTTGTCATTTCATAACCACAAAATCTCATTTTAATATAAGCATCACCTCTTACTATTTTCATCACCATTTCCATTGTCTCTCTTTTATTTTTCCTCTTTCTTGCATATATGGCTTATTTCACTTTCCATTTGTCTCTAAGCTAAAGTGTGTGTGATGATTACCAAAAGAAAAAAAATAATATGAACGGAGCTACACTTTGCTGATGTCTGAATAAACTTATATTTACCTCAAAATAGAAACGGTATTTCATAATTTTCTATAGAACAAAGACACCACATAAAGTAGGAAAAAAATAAAATCATGCCAAAGCATATTTATTTAGCACATTTCCAAATTCACTTATTACAACAAGTCATAGATGAAACAACATTTATTTCAAGTATTTTTCTTAATTTTTTGTTTCCACCAACGCAGTTCTTGCATTTGTTTCCGCAACCTTTCGTACGATTCCAATTTCAGTTTGCTCTGTAACAAAATCAGACATTATGAGACAATTTCACATAACATCAAAAATTTTCGTGCCAATAATAACTTATGCCTAAAGCATAGTTATTTGTAACATGAAAAAAGAATACATACGAAATGGTTATAGAGGAAAGTACAAAGCTAGTCCACAAAGATAGATGCTTTTAATTTTTCACAATCCTTACACGCCTTTACATTTTGCTATTTTAATCCTCCACATTTTGAAATTTTCCTATTGGAGTCATTTGATTAACTATGCTAAATATTCTACTAAAGTTTAACACATAGCATTGAATTAACTGTTATAATCATATATTTTATTAATTATATATAAAAAAAAAAACATAAAGCAAAAAAAATTGGTTGAAATATAAGAATCTATATCCAGGCGTTCTAAGGCTAGGAACAAATTAGCTACCATGAAAGTGCTGGTATAGACAATCATGTCGAATTGTTTTGGAAGTTAAGTGGAGTTAGATAAAGCATTTAGTATCAATGCTACACCAGAAAAATTTAGGTAAGGATTACCTTAGAGTATACATAATTTTTTCAAAACCCACTTGTATACACAGAGAAAACCAAAAAAAAAAAAAGAAAAAAAAAATCCCAAATGGATAAGCAAATGATAACCTCCAAGGAAATATATACTTAGCTCTAAGTCATTTACAAGTTAACTTTTTCGTAGAGATTATAGCTTAGCATAAAAAATAAAATAAAATGTAAAAGTAACTGCACATTGTACACTCATATAGAAATAAGATGAAGGCCACGATATCAAACTACCTTGATAATTAAATTTTATACTTTCGTCATAGTTATATAGTACATCAATCGATCTATAAATCTAATCTAACAAAATCATAACCCCATAAATTAAACGATCTTCAATTGGAAAATGATAATGTAATTGGATTTACACTTTTTTGAAACTTTCAAGTTTAGAATGGATCTCATGCAACAAATAACAGGAAATCCCAATTCAAAGCAGTACCAGAGTACATGCAACATTCAGAGTGGAGGCAATTACTATTGTAAATATCAAGATGATTGGTAAGTGTAGAATGGGCTTTATGACAAATGTTTTTACAATTAGTTAATAATCATCACATAAATATATGTACTTACAGTTTTTCGGAATTTGAAGGTTGATTGGTAAGCATCGCATGGTGACAATTATGTTTGCACTCCGTGAGGCAATCCGTGTATAAATCATTAGAGATTAGACATTTGAACCCACACTTAACCTTGCACCTCGTAGAGTAGGCTTCAGTGGTGGAGGCTGTCATCACCATGAGCAGCATTGTCAATGCAAATAGCCTCTGATCCATTTTTTGCTGTCTTGTATTTTTCTGCTATTTGTTAGCTACAATAATGATTTGTGCAATCTATGTTTGCTATTTATAAGAAGATAAAAGGAGGTTTGGTTTGTTCTACATATATATTTTTTTACCTTTTCTGGCAAGTCAACGCACGTAGAATCTACTAAAATAAAATCCACAATGTGACTATTATTGGGCTAGAATGTACGAAAAATAGGATGTTTTTGTTAACCACTCACCATTTGTGGAATAATATTAACTAATTAAATGAAATATACATTTCAAGACTATTGTAGTTTAAAGGTATAAATATCAATCATCTAAGGAGATGAATTGGATTCAAATCCTATATCTCTTTAGTTGTAATATATTTAAAAAAAGAAAAAAAAATTCTTATCTAATTTATTTTATGGGTAAAGTTTCTTAAAGTTGGCCATTAGATTAACTATGTTATGGATTTTAAAAATACAAACAACCGTACATATATTTGAAAAATATGTCGTATGATATGAAATTCGACAAACTTCTTTTGTTCTTTTGCAAATTCAAATAGTACTAAAGACACACAAGATCATGGAATTATAGCATGGCAAAGGTCCTTGAATGTTCATTTTTTTCTTTTTCTTTTTTTAATTTAAAAATCAAGTTCTTTGATATGCAATTAACAATTCTTATATTGCATACATCATCCTATAAATTTAGACCATTCTAGCTCAATTTTTTCCATTAACATCCATTATGGATTTTCAAAAAAAATAAAATAAAATTTTATATATGTGTTGAATTATGATATAATTCGTATATGGATACAAAGCAATACAATATCATATATTATAGTACAATTTTTGATAAATTACATGAAGGACCTAGTAATAGAAGATAATATATATTTCTATCAAATGACTTAAAATATCTATGAATTACAATATTTAAAAATAGTTTATATTCTATATATATATATTATATAATATATCTATTAAAATATCTATAAATTATGTTTGTATGAGACCTTAGCCTTTGACCAACTATCATGAACTCAAAATGACAGTATTTTCATAATAAACAAAGAATTTAAACCTTGTATAATCAGTAATTTGAATCCTAATTTAAATCCAAGTGTGCTAAACTATATCATGAGTCAATAAGGCTAGCAACGATAAATTTTTTTTTTTCATCAAATTTAAAAAACAAATATAGTATCGATAATAAAAACCTTACAAATTGATCGAAACTTAAATCGTGTACAAAAACCCTAAATCCGATGTACGCGCAAATACTCAGAATTGAACCCGAACTTGATCAAAATCCTAAAACTATTACTTTAAGCTTATAAAATAATTAAATATTACTTAATAGTGATATAATCATAGTCGATTACAATTATCGACTAAATATCACTTAATAGCGATATTCTACAACTATTTTGAATAAAGTTGATTGTTATAATTGAACAATTGGAAATTGGCAATGAATTTCTCAATCAAGGTAGGAGCAGAAGACGGTAACCAGATAAGCAAACTTTACCTGCTTAGGAAAGAGAACAACCTACTTAGGGAAGACAACCCAAAAGGCCTCGAGACATGACAGATGAGATTCTTTCGGCTATCCATGTACAAAATGAGCTATTGAGGACATATTTGGCTCGAGAGCTAGTGCTACCTGTTCAAGCACCACCTTCAGTAGTAAATTCGGAGATTTCTTTACCCCCTCCGCCTCTACCTCTACCACCACTAGTTGTACCAGCAGGAGTGATACCTCAAGCACTTATGGATCTCAAGTAGCAATGTAATCTCTTGTCAGAGTTTATATAGTGTAACAAATACTTTGAGGGTGTAGCCAACAGACTTGACAAAGCATTAGATTAGTTACATCAGATTGAAAGATTGTTTGAGGCATTCGAAGTTGTGCCATATCTCAGGCTTACATATGGTACATAAATGTTGAAAATGAGAGCACAAACTTAATAGGAATCAAAACAGAGGAATCTGAGAATACCAATAACTTGGGAAGTTTTTCGACATGAATTCCTTAAGTATTACTATCTTAAAAGCTTAAGATTAATGTATAGTGAAGATTTACTAGATATTACAAAAGGAACACATACTGTAGAGCAATACGAAGTAGAATTCAACAAATTGTTACAATTTGCTCCACTTGAATATCAGACGAGTGATAGATTGAAGATGCAGATCTTTTCCAGGGGTTTCAATTCCAACATGAGAAGAAGGATTATGGAACTTGAGCCAAGGAATTTCACTGACATGATGGAAAAAGCACAAGTTCTAGATAATGCGAAGAGGTAGAGTGAGGATGTGGGAAAATGCAAAATAAGTGTATTTGGGAAGAGACCTTTTGAAGGACCCGGTGGAAGCAGTAGTAACAAGATGAGAAGATTTATGAAACCACTAGAAAGGTTCTAGAAAAAGACTAATGGACCACCTAAGTGTTGGAAATGCAAAGGGACTCACTATCTCAGAGATTATCCCCAGTTGCAAGGGAAATGCTTTTATTGTAGTGAAAGCTTGCATTGGGTAACAGATTGCCCCAAGAAGAATGCAGTTACTTGCTTCATCTAAAATAAAGTTAGATACTATTCTACCACTTGTCTACAATGCACAACTGCAAATGCTCAAGTTGCCAAACCACCACCAACTGTTGGATGTCTTGCCATTGGAAAAGCAATTGGAGGATCAAATGAAGGAAACACATGTCCAAGTGCAACGAATGCCACTAGAGTATACAATTTAGAGGGTAATTACAGTTATGAGGACTATGTAGAAGAAGATTTGGAAGTATTCGAAGGGACTGAAGAATTTGTAGATTACAAGCTGATAGCAGGTATGTATTCTAAATTCTCATTGTTAAATTGCTTTAGTTATTCTGAGTAGTATGTAAAGCATTAAACAGTAATAAGTAAATAGAAGTTGTAAATGAAAACTTATAAAGCTATAACATGAGAATAAGACTTAAGAATCTTATGATTCAAGGAATATCGACATAGTTGGACATTCAATCTATACTTTGTTTAATACGAGAGCTACGCATTCTTTCATAGCTCTAAAAGTGGTAAAGCAAACGGGTTTAGCTGCAACTACTACTGACTCGAGTTTAGGAGTGAGAACTACTACAGGAAGTGTAGTAATTACAAGAGAAATGGTGAAAGGATGTACTTTGAAGATTCAAGACTTCGACAGTAAAATAGATATGATCATTCTGGATATGGATAAATACAATGCCATATTAGGAATGAATTGAATGGTAAGTGTGAAAGCTACTATCAACTGTAAAGAAAAGTAAGTGACGTTTGATGCTTCAAAAGGAAATAGAGCTATATTCTAAGGGAAATCTATACTAGCAGGAGTACAAGAGTTGAGTACTCTAGAGTTGACAATGGATGTTGGTTGGTTAAATGCTTTAGATACTGATTCTAAGAAGTCAAACGTAGAAGAAATTTAAGTGGTGAATGAATTTCCTGATGTATTCCTAGATGAATTACCTAGATTGCCACCGAAAAGAGAGATTGACTTTGTTATCTACTTGATTCTAGGAACTAAGCTGATATCTAAAGCCCCATATCGAATGGCTCTAATTTAGTTACAAGAATTGGAAAAGCAATTATAAGAGTTATTGGATCAGGGCTTTATAAGGCTGAGTGTTTCACCCTGGAGAGCACCGGTTCTATTTGTCAAGAAGAAAGATGGATCACTTAGACTTTGTATTGACTACAGAGAGCTAAATAAAGTGACCATCAAGAATAAGTATCCACTTTTGAGGATCGATGGTTTGTTTGACCAATTGCAAGGTGCAAGCATCTTTTTTTAGGATTGACTTAAGGTCAGGCTGTCATCAATTGACAATTAAGTTGGAAGATGTTTCGAAGATAGCATTTCGGACGAGGTATTGTCATTATGAGTTTCTGGTGATGCCTTTTAGTCTGACAAATGCTCCTGCAGCATTCATGGATTTGATGAATTGCATGTTCAAACCTTTACTAGATAAGTACGTAATTGTGTTCATCAACGATATTTTGGTATATTTTACTACATTTGAACAACATGAAGAACATTTGAGAGTGGTATAGTAGGCCTTGTGAGAACATAAGTTATACACATAGTTGCTTAAGTGCGATTTCTGGTTGAAGAAAATATCTTTTCTTAGACATGTCATAACAGGAGATGGTATATCTGTTGATCTAAAAAAGATTAAGGCCATAGTGGAATGGATGAGACCAAAGACGGCAACTGAGATTTGAAGCTTTCTTGGACTGGCTGGATATTATAGGAAGTTTGTTAAGGACTTTTCAAAGATTTCAAGAAAACTCACTTAATTGACACAAAAGAATGTAAAATTTAAGTGGGGTGAAAAACAAGAAGAGAGCTTCCAAGAGTTAAAGAAAAGGTTAGTATCTACCCCGATCCTTGTATTACCAAATAATGAAGAGCCTTTCACTATATACAATAATGCTTCTAAAAATGGATTGGGCAAGGAAGAAAGGTAATTGCATATGCTTCTAGATAATTGAGACCTCATGAGCAAAATTATCTAACTCATGATTTGGAATTACGGCTATAATGTTTGCTTTGAAGTTATGGTGACATTATCTGTATGGATAGAGATGTGAAATTTTCACTAATCATAAGAGTCTTAAGTATTTGTTTACTCAGAAAGAGTTAAATATGAGACAAAGAAGATGGCTTGAGTTGGTTAAAGACTATGATTTGAGGATTAACTATTGCCCAGGCAGAGTAAATGCAGTTGTTGATACTTTGAGCAGGAAGAATTATGTAAAAGTTACATCTCTTCTGACTGATCAGAGAGAGCTAATTAAGGAATTTGAAAGATTAAATTTGGAGTTTACTTAGCATGAAGAAGGTATTGAGTTATTGAATTTGGTGATAGAGCCAACATTGGTGCAAAGAATTATAATTGCACAACAATGTGATACTGTACTGNATATATATATATATATATATATGGATGATTAGTATTTGGTATATTATATATATACATGTATTAGTTATTCTTGTATTTATGTATACATGTAAGTTATTTCTTTATGTATATATATGTATATATATAGGTAGCATGATTATATATATGTACATGTAAACATAAAATTTTATATTATATATGTATATGTGTACATGTATAAAAGTAGGTATATGTATGTATAATTGTACTTAGTATTTTTAATTTATAAATTTTTTTTTATATATATTTGTACATGTATTAGGTTAGACATTATATGCATGTATTATATTATTAGTTATGTTCCATATTTTTGTACATATGAATATATATTTAATACAACCGTATAAATGCATATGTATATAAAATACAAATACATCTATATTATACTTATACATATAGTATATAATATAAAATTAAAGTTAGAATAATTTATTACATAAAGTATAGTATACGTATAAATGTATGTATATAAATAGTGACGTATACATAAAAATATGAGTATACTTAAATAGTGTATACAATATACTATATTAATAATTTAATAAATAAAGTAAGTTCATAAGTATATATATGCATAAATATCGTAAATTTAGAGAAAATTTTAATAATTAAGTAAATTAGCAAATCTAATAAAATGTAATCATAAATATTTATATATATATTTATACCGTAAAATAGACAATAATGGAAAAATCTAGAAAAATGTACAAGCTAGACACATGACACTCTTATGTGTTGCCACATCACTGTTTATTATAAATTAATTAATTTTCGTAATTAATAATAATAATAATAATTAATTAAGTAGAAAAATAATCAATTAGAAAAAAATTGAAATAATAATTCTAAAGTCTTAAAAATATGTAAAAATAAGTAATTAGAGTAAAATAAGCTTAAAATAACAAAATTATCAATTATACGATTTAAATAATTATTAAATAGTAAATATACTAAGAAAAAACTTAAATTAATATTTTATAACTTTTTAAATTAAAATAATAAATTTTATGATATTTTTATATTACAGTTCAAACTGCGAGTCACGACATACAAAACGAATCTCGTTATGAGAAAATACGCTCAAAAATAATTAAGATGGACTATAAATTCATAACGATTCAAACTAAATCGAAAAAGCTTTACGTGATTCGATAAAAAGATCGAATAAGCGATTTCATGTAACTAAGTTAAGTAAACAATACAAATTACAATACTAGTTTAACTTTAAATTCCCAAATTTACTATTTTTTATTTTCCTTATTCTTAAGTAATCTTAACTTTAACCCTGAGCTGCCATTAGACTATTACGACCCTTGAGTCGATCATGGTTGAGTGAGTTTTTCCTAATAATTCCATACTTGCTTGTATTTATAATTAGTGAATATAAATTGTGATTAATGATTGAATATTGTGTGGGGTTGGATTATGCTTGTGTATGATACTATTTGTTGATAATGAATTTACTTTAAAGTATGATAACATACTGATTGTTGCATAATAGATTCCATAGGAACTGATTGTCTATGACTTTGTTGATCACTAAGTAATAAAACCTAATTTTACTCGACTTGACAGAACTAACTCGAAACACGCATAATCATACACCGCATAACTAATTTTAGCCATCACATCACACGGAGGTAGCGAGAGGCTATACTTAGGTTGATTACTTGCTGTTATAGATTTCATACGGTGCACATGTGCGATATGACCTTACCTTGGCCTACAGGATTATTAGGCGTTGGATGCGCTAACCGCCTAACTAAGGGTAGAGTCTAGAAGCCTCCGTTTAGGGGTAAGTAAAGGCTGTGTGAACCTACTCACAATTATACGTAGAACTCGATTTTGATTAAAACTGAGAATAGATATACCATTACATTTTAAATACGAAATGCAAAGTTTTGTTATGAGATAAATTCTAGTATGATACCCGGATCTAACTGTGCTAATGTATCTCCAACCTTGACTTCGGAAGGCGTTAAATCTGAGTTGCATATAGTATCTGGTCACCTACATGTATTCGTTTAACATACTGATTGTGATGTATTCATTTGATGGAACTTAATTGATATATAACTTGATTGCTGTATAGTTGAGAGGATTATCTCACTAAGTTAGTTAGCTTATATCCTTGTAGTTTACTTTCACAGGCCAATTTGTTCGTAGAGTCGGTTTGCCGTATGCCCAAGGTTAGTTGTATATCAGGTGGTTGATGTGAGAGTAAGATGTGATCAGAGTGTACTTATGATAGTGTATTTAGATTATAAATCATATTATGTAATGAAATGATATTGGTTTGAGTTAAGAAGTATTATAGACTTCTTATCTGTAAATTTTTATATAAATAAATTGTGTTTTATATTTTTTTAGCTTATTATTATTATTATCATGAAATGATATTGTTTATACATGCGCAATTCTTGGTTATTAGGTGTAGCTATAGCCGTAGCTGTAACCTTGTGTATCACATAAAGGGTTATCGATTATAAGGAAAATTAATCTATAGTTCTTTATACGGTATACGGTGGCTACCACAACTAGTCTTATCAGGTCATGACAAAGAACATAGAAAATATGACTTAGGAAGTGAGGAAAACAAAGTGGTAATGAGTACTATAACGCAATGAGACAGTAGTTGCTCGAAATCAATAGATTTAAGGCTCCTAAAAAATATTTTTGGAATCGAAATATAGGGTTATAAAAGTTAAAAGAAAAGCTCTAGAAAAGTTTATTTGCAAAATAAAGCACATAAAATATTTAATTTAACAAAAACATAATTTTATCAGATACGCACGATTCAAGTTTCGATGATTAACAAGCCCTTAGAGATAAATTATTTAGACAAGAAAGTAAATAAAAAGGAATTAAATAATAATTAAGAAATATGTATATGTGTTAAATATATTAGGTTATAACATATGTGCTTGCAATTAATTATAATTTACAATATATTAATATATTATGACAAAATTAGTAGGGAAAAATTAATAACATAAAGAAAGATAGCTTACCTTGAAAGGGTAAAGCATAGAAAACCTTGAGTTAGGAGTTGGCTCATGGATTAAACAAATGACACCTCAATTAAGGAAAAAAAATGATAAAGCATACTACTCCTTCATGCACTACATAAACCAAAGCTTACTCCCTGGATAATCTTTGGTTAGTTTAGGCTTCATGAAATTTAGAGTGGCATGAGAAAGCATTAAGAAAAATTTAGGAAAAATTGTAAAATTTAGTGTATAGTTAGGGTATGCTTAAGATCGAGATACTCGCATGACCTAGAAACAAATCATCACTAACACTTGAAGGAAAACAACATGGCTTGGTGAGTATATGTACTTAGGGTGGTTGACTGTAGCTGGAGCAATAGTTTCCAATGAGTGATCGCCTTATCTTGTTTTCATAAAAAATTTGACTAAAAATAGTAAATGAACTAAGAAGTCAATGTAAGAAGACTTCTTTCCCTTAAAGGGATGACTAGTTTCTGATAAGTTTTCTTACTTTGACTTCTTAAATTAATTTGTATCTAATTTATGGAATATCAAAATAGGGCTTAATATAAACGATATCCTAATCCAGTCCTAGCTTAAGCCTAAACCCACTTGGTTAGTTGACATCCTTAGCATTTGGATGCTACATCTAGGAATCTTAGAATGGAACTTAATTTAGTGTAAATTATACAATTCCCATTTGCTCAAAATCAAGTTTTATAAATTAAGCTATTGAAACTAAACTTTTGGAAACTGGATTATTTGCTTAAGAAAACTAAGCTTTTGAAGTGTCTATTTCCTTTGGCTCTTTAAAGGCATGACCAGTAGTATATGCAAATACTAAAAAGAATAATTTAGTGTATGTATATAACTAATAGTATTTGTTTACATCTTTTGTTATCGAGAACATAACGAAATACGGTTTGAATTGAGTGTTATCTTAATTTTCGCTAAAACCCCAAGGAGTTCGATCATGTCAAATTGTAGGATCGTGCCTCTTTTGTGACCTACGACCCGGGTCACATCGATGGATCTCATCACATAACTAAATAGATTTGTATTTATTCTGGCAATAAGTAACTGCAAATCGAGCCCTACAATTCCAATAGACTCGGTTGGTCAGAATTCCTAACTCTGCTATGGCACTCTGCACTGTGTGGTCATTTCTTGAGACTTGTGCCTTATCTAGGACTAAAAGTTCAAAGAATTTTGTGGCAGTATATATTATATATGTTATGTAATTTTAAATTCCCATACACAATCTCATATATATTATTATTTTCTATATGGTATATACCAATTCCATGTCGTGTGGAATATTTATATTAAAAGATGTATTTATCAATATAGAAAATTAATAATACAAAACATTGTATGATGTTACATGTATAGTATAATTAAATTTACGACAAGCTTTTATTATTTATATAGTGGACGTATATGGAATATATATATATATATATATTCTATAAGTTCAATGTGACATATATTATAAGATTTGGTGTGTCATCGATTCCTTTAATAGATTTGCAAAAAATGGCACGGAGTTGTTGAGTTTTTTTCATTAAGACTTAGCACTCTTCCAAATGCTATATTTATATCTTGGGTTCGTCATCATATTAGCTCCACCACCATCTTTGATATGGAATGCATTGTTTTTTATTGTTTTTAATATAAGCTTTAATTAGCGAAACCTAATTCCAAATTTCATTACAACATAAAGAATGAAATCCCTTTTTTCCGTATGTCATATTGCCTCAATGGAGCTGAAATCTTCTTTTGAGATATTAAATTTCGTTTTACAATATTTGGCGCAAAAAAAGGTGAACTTCTTTGTAAACTGCATTTGCCAAAAAAAAAAAAAAACCTTTTTCTATTCATATAATTTCCAATAGCTAAAATATATAGTAATTAATGAATTTTTTAACTATAAGGAGCACGCATTTATGAATTATGAATAATTCTTATCCCCTTTTTTACTCTTATTTTGTATGCATACAATTAGTGGAAGCTTTCCCAACAAAAAAAAAATCAATAATATTAACACACCACGTAAATCAATAAATAGCTCGAAAATACGCATAATATTTAAATACGTAATAATGAAGGAATTGGTACTAATGATACTTCCACATGTCAAAATTTTATTAATTTTTACACGTAATTTTGACACTCATCAATTTATGTAACGTATTTTTAAAACTTTTCTCTTTCCAACATATGTGGGGACATTTTCAAGGTTCCACTCTTACTTCACATATTACATATAGCATCAACTTTTGAGCACATTTCAAGTAATATTGGGCCTAAGTATAAAATATTAAGATAAAGATAAAGAACAAAAATTATCCTCCTTTTTATCCACTTATCAAACATAATCACATTTCTATCTAATTAAAAGTAGGAAGCATAAGGCAAAAAGGGTGGAATCATCAACTATATGTTGTAAGAAACTATTCGTGGTAGCAACATTGGTGTTGGTGATTTTAGCCTCCACTACCACCACCATTGAGGCCCACCACTCTTGGTGTAAGCTTAAGTGTGGATTCTGTTACAGCAAGAGCCAATCGATTAATTAGACAACCAACATGGATGATGGATTACAATGCTTAATAAAAGGATAATGGATGTACGAGCTACAATCTGTAACAATTGCATATCTACAATAATAGAAAAATGCTAGTTATATACATCTAATAGTAACTATAATAGAATAGATTGGAAAATTGGTTACAAGTACTGTAAATCACTATAAAAAGTGAACGGAAAATAACAAAAAGGGAGAACTTCCTAAATTAGATGAAGAATCTTATAGTGCAAGGCTCATTTGAATAGCTTCTAGCTACTTTCCATCGATTATCCTACAAACACAGAGTGAAATATTAGAAACCATAATTCGAGAAATGAGGAACACACAGAGAGTAGGAAGAGAGAGGAAGGTGAAGGACGGTAAAGTTGACCTTGCAAATTTAGTGTATAGTTGACAAAAAGTTAAGGTGAGATATTTTGTATAGTGTAGGCTTAGGCTCAGAAACTGTAGCATTCAACCTAACAATTCGGTGCTCTCATCTTACTAATGGCACATGAATTAAGATCCTCCATTAATTCGAACATGGAAGCTCTTAAATCCATGTTGACCATGCAATAGGGTCAATAGGGGTTGGAGAATTTGATCGCTAATGTGCATACTCAGTTACAATCCTTATTGAAAAGGGTTGGTAAAATTGAGTTAACGAATCAGAGTCTAGTTCTAGAGAATCCTAGTACGGATTTTCAAAAGGATTCCTCATCTTCCATTCTTGGTTTAGAGAGTTCCTTAGCCACAAATCTACCAAAGGGTATCAAATTAGAGATTCTAAAGTTTAGGGGTTTGGATCTGTAAGGGTAGATCTTCAAAGTTCAACAATTTTTTGAATTCTATGGAATTTTGAAGGATCAATGTATCAACATTGCTTCTTTTGCAATAGAAGATGCCGCTTTATAGTGGTATCAGTAGATGTTCAATAATTGGTTAATTTCTACCTGAGCTTCATTTTTACATGATTTGGAGTTACACTATAGGCCCTTAGAGTTTGAGGATGCAGAAGGCTCTCTATATAAACTATGCTAAACAAGATCAGTCTAAGACTATCAATATGGGTTTGAGACTCTTTCTAATTGAGTGGTAGGAATTTCTCAACTCTCTTTAGTGAAATGTTTCATTTCTAGCTAAGAACCCATGATACGTAGAGAAGTCATGTTAAATAAGCCAACTTCCTTACCTCGTGCCATTTGGTTGGCTAAAATGTATAAAGCTAAGTTGAATGATTAATTTCCTTACATACCAAATGTGCATGTTGTTGTCCAATCCACTACAAAGTCCTCCACTTTACAGTTCCATAAACCATCAGTAGCCTCTTCTTTTGACAATTCTTCTTTTACACCTCCTAAATCACTTCCCATTATGCAAATTAATTGCCCAAGAATGCATGCAAGAAGAGAAAAAGGATTATGTTATAATTGTAACGAGAAGTTTCATCATAATAAAAAATGTAAAGCCCAAATTTTGGTTCTCTTAAGTATTGAGGAGACGGATGATTGTGATAATATGGTTCATAAGGAAGAGGAGTTACTCTATACTCAAGGGGAGGAAGATTGTGTCTATGACACTAGGATTATTAGTTATCATGCATTATTAGGAAATTTACTTCCTAAGACATTATGGTTCCAAGGGCACTTAAATAGTAAACCTGTTTCCAATCTTATGGACTCCAGTAGCACTCACAACTTTGTACAATAATAGTTGAATAAGCATTTGGGCCTTACTATCTTTCCTGCCCCTCGATTTCATGTTATGGTGGGAATGACAATAAAGTTACTTGTAAGGGTTCTTGTAAAGATGTTCCACTAACTATATAGGGGTTTCATTTTACTGTAACTTTTTATATGCTTTCCATTCAAGGGACTAAGGTGGTTCTAGGTGTTCAATGGCTACAAACTTTTGGGCCTATCGCTATTCACTATGATCAGCTTACTATGAGCTTTATGTTTATTAGACACTCTATGCCACTTCATAAGTAAACTTAGAGTTTGGCAAGTCAAATCACTCACCATCAGCTTAGGCACTTATGGAAGAAGCATGCTGTGGCTTCTTATTTTCATTTGGTAGGTTAAGCTATCCCTCATTCTAATGAGAGAATTAAAACTACACCAAATATTAAGCTTGCTCGAGTATTGGGTAGATTTTCTCATGTCTTTCAAGTGCCTACAACATTACCACCACTTCGACATATTCAACATCATATTTCTTTGAATCAAGGGACTTCTCTTATTAATGTGCAACCCTATCGCTATCCTTACTTTCAAAAAAGTGAGATTGAGAAGTAGGTGCAAGAGATGTTGCAATAAGGAGTTGTATAACAAAATAATAGTCCTTTTTATTTACTAGTTCTCTTAGTGAAGAAGAAAGATGGGAGCTGGCACTTTTGTATAGACTATCGTACCCTTAATCAAGTAATTGTAAAGGACAAATTTCCTATTCCAACAATTAATAAATTGTTGGATGAGTTATATGGAGCTTGTATATTCTCTAAGTTGGATTTACGTGTTAGATATCATCAAATCCACATACATATGGATGATGTTGAGAAGATTGCTTTGCATACACATGAAGGGCACTGTAGACTCCTTATTATGCCATCCGGCTTATGTAATGCACCAACCACTTTTCAAGTGATCATGAACCAAATATTTCATCCTTTCCTTAGGAAGTTCGTCATAGTTTTTTTCAATAACATCCTATTTTACAGTCGGAGTGAGGCTATTCATATGGAACACCTTTCCAAAGTGTTGTAAGTACTTGGTGATAGCACTTTTTATCTAAAGGAAAGCAAATGTTCATTTGCTCAACCTTCTATTGAGTATTTGGACCATGTAGTGTCGCAATAAGGGGTGTAACCTAATCCATCCATGGTCATAGTTATTTTAGTTTGGGCTTTATCCACTTCTCTCAAATAGTTGTGAGCATTTTTGGGTCTCTCTAAGTACCATTACCAATTCATTAGAAGCTATGCTTCTAGTACGGCCACATTCATTGACCTATTGAAGAAAGATAAATTTTTATGGATTGATCAAGCTACTGGCACATTTGCGCACCTTAAGGTAGCCTTAGTCTCAACTCCTATATTGGCTTTACCAATTTTTTCCCTGCAATTTGTGGTTGAGATAGATGCCTCAAGCTTAGGTATAAGGGTAATTCTTTTACAACGCAATAAACTTATTTCTTTTTTCATTAAAAAACTTCCCACTCATCTTTCTATAGCCTGTGCTTACCTACATGAGTTACATACTATTGTTGAGGCAATATTTGTTGGGCTCTCATTTTCTCATTTAAACCAATCATCACAGCATTGAGGAGATATTAACACAGGTCATTCAGACCCTAAAGCAATAGAAATTTCTTACAAAACTACTAGGATATGATCACACTACGTTTACAAAGCTTACTTAGAAAATTTTGTCGTCGATACCTTGTCTAAGTAGCATGATGGTGTTTCTTATCAAGGGTTTTCCACTTTAACCTTCCCTATTTTAGATCAGTTGAAGTAAGAGTATCATACCCTTGAAGCATTTTGACAAATCATTTCTAATATGGAGCAGGGTCATATTTTGAAGCATCAGTTAACTGGGAGTAATGGGTTGTTATACATCAAGTAAAGGTTATTCTTGGTTTCGACTTCTTCTCTAATTCCTCCTTTATTATAGGAATTTCATAGCTCTCCAAGTGCAGGACATTTTGGAAAGCTTAAGACATAAAACCACTTAGCCTCTAATTTCTTCTGGGAAGGTATAAGATCTAAGTATATGAATTTGTACATAATTGTCCAGATTGCTAATAAGTACAAATTTTATATATTTTATCTTAACTTTATACTACACTAATATATTTATTTTTATATTTTTTGAAAAAATGTGTGGATTTGAGAAATAAACATTAAGACAATTTAAGTAGAAAGATTATATGGAAAATGGGGACAGTTGAACCCCATTCCATACCTGAAGCCCATAATTCTAGATGAATTGAAGAAGGCCCATACATGCAATTCACTCCAACTGCAAATTGGAGTCCAAATTTTTTAAAAGCCACATGTCCATGGAAGCCGACATTCCAACGCAAATTGAAACATGTCATGGTCTACGTGCCCAAAGGGGGTTTTGTTTTGGGAAAAGAAATTGAAGGAAATTCAGCGCAAAAGAAAGAGATATCGATAGTTATTATATTCTCCAATTTTCCGTGGCTGCAAAGAGAATCTTTTTTACAAAAAAAAAAAAAAGCGAGGCCCATAATTCTATATGAACCGAAGAAGGCCCATACATTCCAATTCACTCCAACTAAAAGTTGGAGTCCAAATTTTTTAGAAGCCACATGTCCATTGAAGCCAACATTCCAGCACAAATTGAAATATGTCATGGTCTACGTACCGAAGGGGGGTTTTGTTTTGAGAAAAGAAATTGAAGGAAATTCGGCACAAAAGAAAGAGATATTTACAGTTATTATATTCTCCAATTTTCCATAGCCGCAAAGAGAATCTTTTTCACAAAAAAGAAAAAGATAGGGATTGCAAGCAAAAAAGGGAGCCTGGGAGTCTTTTGTTAATTTCTGAAGCTGCATGCTGAAGGAGGAAATATATATATCCTTTTCAATTTTCATAGCCACGCGAGGAACACGAAAGGGAAAAATCCTAATTCTGTAGCCTCAAGACAAAAGACAGAAGAATTTTAAGATTCATCATAGCGGCACAAAAGATTCAAGAAAGATCAGATTGAAAATCAGATTTGCGCTTCAAGAATCACAACTGGGTTTTCTAATTCTTTTTGCTTTCAAGGTTTATTATGTTTCTTAAATTTTTTTGTATAATCTTTATCTTTACTATGAACTAATTTAGATTTAATGGGATTTTGACATGACTCGATAATTTAATCTATGCATGACTCTATTATATGTTATTATTTAATTGATTGGATTTTTAATTATTCAATTTCATGATTCGTGATTCTATTGCATGGCCAATAATATTTTCGTGAATAAAGCTTGAAAAACTCGAAAGGGAATAGATAATTTATATGAAATCGAAATAGAATTGATTCAATTATTAATATAGAAACATGTACTTGGGATTAGTTTTAGGATTCTTATTTGTAATACGATTAGTATTAATTTTTATGACATAGAAATATGCATAAATCTTGATATTAATTAGGGTAATAAATTTTGTGAGAGGAAATTTACTACATAATAGGAGATTATAGATAAAGTAGTTGTTTTCCCTATAATTAGGGAAATATCAACTCTAAAGGGAATTGAGCTCTTGTGAATCTAATTAAAGATTAATTAATTAATTATATTATATTTTACAGATATGTGTTGATTCGTCAAATAATGGTTTTGTTGAGATCTCATGCTATTATTAGTAAATTCTTTTCTTGTGACATTAATAATTTATTTTTATTAGATAATTTGCTTTCATAGTCAATTAGTTGCTTTTATTTTAATTTATGTCATCATTTCGTTTCGATCGTCTAGCTAAGAAAAAAATTGAAATAATTTAATATTTAGTTTTCAATCCTTAAGAACAACCTAGTTATAGTAGTTATTTTTACTACAATATACGACTCAATTCATTTGTTGGAGTGTTTTTTATTGAAAAATTATTTTTTAAAAGAAAGTGTATATGTCAATTGCTAATAAGTCAAGTATGTTCCTAAGGCTCCAGCTATGCTTCTTACACCTTTACCTATACCTAAGCAGATTTGGGAGGATGTTAGTATGAATTTTATTCTTCTTTGCCCAAATGTCAAGGGTTTATAGTACTATTGGTAGTAGTGGATTGATTGTGTAAATATTGACACTTAGGGGCATTACATTCCCATTTCATAGCTATAACAATAGCCTAATTATTTGTTACTTTGGTGATACAACTTCATGGCTTTCCTGGCACCATTATATTCGATAGGGATCACATTTTTTAGCCAATTTTGAAAGGAGTTGTTTTAGCTTAATAGTACTAAGCTTGCTCTTAGTAGTGCCTATCATCCTCAATTGGATGGGCAAACTAAGGTCTCAATCGCATTATTCAACAGAATCTAAGAGCCTTTGTTATGGATAATTCGAGCACTTAAGTGAGGTTTTTGCCATAGGTAGACTACGCCTACAATACATCCTTTCATGAAGGCACACATACAACCCCATTTGAAATTGTTTACGGTCGACCTCCACCTCCTATGTCCTCGTATGTTAGAGGTACTTCAAATGTAAAGGCGATGGATGAGGAGTTGACTACTAGGGACAAGGTATTGCAAGATTTACAAGTTCAATTGCTCAAAACACAATAGATAATGAAAGCCTACGTTGATAAGCACAGGGTACTTGCTACTTTTCAACTAGGGGATTAGGTTTTTGTCAAGTTGCAACCCTATAAGCTTTTGTCTCTTTCTCAAGTATGATTTGGTAAGTTGTCTAAAGATTCTATTGTCCTTGTCTAGCCTTACGACAAATTAGGGCTTGCACATATGAAGTCACATTACTTGAAAATTGTCAGATCTATAATGTTTTTCATGTTTCTGTTTTTAAGAGAGCTTATGAGTCACATGAACTTGGATTATTGTCACCACCAGACTCAAAGGCTGGGGACCAATTAGTGGTGCCTCTTTCTATTCTTGGCACTCGGGTTATCGTTCGAGGCACTCAATAGGTATAGCAGGTTTTGGTCTAGTAGGTTAGGTTGCCTCCAAAGGAGACCTCATGGGAGGACTTGGATGTGTTTCAAAGGATTTATCCTCGTTACAACCTTGAGGATAAGGTTGTTTCTCAAGAAGGGAGGAAAGTTATTATAGCAAGAGCCAAGCAATTGACTAGATAGTCAATGTAAATGAAGGATTATAGTGCTTGATAAAAGGATAGTGGATCTACAAGGTATAATATGTAACACTAGTATAGTTACAATAACAAGAAAACACTAATTGTATACATCTAACAGTAACTATAATTGACTAGGCGGGAAAATTGGTTACAAGTACTGTAAATTACTATAAAAAGCAAACAAAAAATAACAGAAAGGGATAACTTCCTAGATTAGATTAAGAATCTTGGAGTGTAAGGCTCACTTGAATAGCCTCTAGCCACTTTCCATCAATTATCCTACAAACACAGAGAAATATTAGAAACCCCAATTCAGTAAACAAAGAACACAAAGAGAATACGAAGAGAGAGGAAGGTGAAGGGCGGTAAAGCTGACCTTGTGAATATGGTGTGTGGTCGAGGAAGAGTTAAAGGTGAGATGTTTTGTATAGGGGGGCTTGGGCTGAGAAACTGTAGCATTTGGCCTAACAGATTCCAATGTATGTGGTCCGATTTCTATATTGATTGCGTGGAAGAGTGTAGCCAACAATGTGACATGCGTCCTCCTCTTGACATTTGCAATAGCATTGTTTCGATTCTAAATGCTTTAAGTTATCAGGTAACATTTCCATTTCAAATTTTGTCATCCATTTCAAACTTATAAAATTTTAAAGAAAAGCAATAGCATGTTCATTTATATGATTTATTAACTGCCCTTAGAGAAAAGGGAGAAAAAAAGGGGGTTGAGTTTTGAATATGAGAAATTAGGATAAGCGTGGAAACAAAACGGATATAATCACATCATTTTCACCTTGTAGCTAGAGTCCTTTTATCAAGTAGCAAAACCATAAATATATTTTCTTTTAAGTTTTAAAGTAACCATGTCTTTTTTTAAGATATAAAGTTAATTTTTCTTTTTGAGTTATAAGCTATATGAATTGTCTTACCGTATCACTTTTGTTGCTACGGATCACAATGAAATGGATAAACGTGCACAGGCGTGCGAAAACAGCTGTAAAAGCTCTTTTGGTCAAAACTAGAACTAAAACTAAAAATAATATTGATTGTAAAAGAGATTCAATGAGGCCATGTTGTAATGTGTCTCAAAAAAATCTGCCAAAGAAATACATTTTGATTATAATTCTTTCTTACTACATATATTGGAATCTTTGTCGTATAATTAGTTGCTAAATCTTTATTTTCCCTCTTCCAGGATAAATTTAAGTTCGACCAAACCTTAATCGAAATAGAACACTAGTCTAGTTCTAGTCTTTTAACTCTATAAAATTCTTGATGTGCTGTTCTGGACGATGGATTAAACGTTTAAGTTTGTGTGCTTTTTCTGGATGAAAGTTTAGGTTGGTGGGCTATACTAGTCTCTAATTGTTATTTTCTTATTCCACAGCTCCTTAAAAATTTTGTTTCACCCCTAATCCTTAAAAATTGATGTATCCATTTTTAGCAACACCCTTAATGGTGTGTATGGTATATAAGATAAGTGAGACCATGCGATTTTTTATATAGAAAATATGCAGTTTATTTATTTTATGTACCACACTCTCAATGAAGTGTATTACTTATAATGTTTAAGCTCCACTTTTTAAAACTCAAGACAGTGTCAAGTGACAAATGCTGAGGATAGAAAATTTGTTTTAAAAAGTTTTCAAATTGCAGTTTTATGTTATAATTATCAGCATAAATTTGTAAAAAAGGGCAAACAAAGTTGTCTTATGCGGCTTAAGGGTTTCCTTTCGACAGTAAGTGCATTCGTAGTAGTAGTAATAGTTTTTGTGAGAGCTTATAGTTAAATGTCCTATATTAATTGTGGAAGATTATATTGCTAGTTTATAAGACCGTGATTATAAATATCTTATCAATATAAATTTGAAACATTTTAGTTAGGTGGTTAAAACGAGCCTATTAATATTTATTAATTTGATTATTCACTGCTTTCAACCTCAAGCATTCTAGTTCTAATCAAAAGGACCACTTTTTATGCGGTGTTATGCTAGCTACACTTCTTCATTTGTACTTCAAAAATCCATGATCGAAAGAGAGTTTATAGATGAATAAAACAATTAATCTAATTTGAAAAACTTTTACTAGACTAGTCAACTTGTTAGTCATTGCATTCCTTTCGCATTCAATGACGTCCCTCCAAACGAAAAATCTTCATGGGTTGGTAGGTTTGCCCGCCCTGTAGCGTTAATGATATGTATAAACTTATAAAAAACGAGTCTTTTTTTTAAGCAATTGAATGACTGCTGGGGAATCCATGTTTGTCTTAATTCTCTTCATGCCCGTTTCAATCTGAAAGAGCACCACTCCCCCGCGCACCCACACCCCACCCCACCCACCAACCCCCACCCCCCACCCCACCCCACCACAATTGATGCTTTTTAAGTATAGTGATTCGTAGAAGCATCCTTGTTTAATTTTAATTTAATATTACTCATTCTATTACTGGTGAGACCAACTAATTTTTTTGTTTAGCTGGTCCAATATACATTTGTTCTCTCTGATGAAACTGAAGGCTGCCTTATTAGAATTGATGAATGTCTTCATTTTCTTGTGAATCCAAATTTACCATAAATTCTTGATTTGAAGGAGTAAATCATACCAAAATAATAATAATAATAAAAATTTTTAAAGCCTCTTGAAGAACATTTTACTCATGATTAAAATAATTCTTTTGTAACAACATGGTACTAAAGAAATTCAAGTTTGTACTAATGTGTATTTAAATAACTTTTATAGACAAAAGTTATTAGAATACATATATAAGTGAACTCAAAGTTTTTAGTGTATGCTAGTTTTATGAATAAAATTAGTAATCAAGACATCTTTGAATTCCCTTAATTACATAAATATTGATTTTATAAGCCTCTCATAAGGTATGTTATTTGTAATAGAACATGGTTCATCTATTATAAGATTACACGGCATAAATGCAATAAATTTTATTAATCAACCAAATCAAACGAAAGTTTTAAGATTGGGGAGTTTCCTAATTGAACCATACAATTGAATTCAAAGAGATAAAATGCCAAATTGTTCTTGTGGTTTGCTTTTTTTTTCTTTTTCCTTTTCTTTCTTTTTTCTCGAGAGAAAAACAAACCTAACTAAACCGCAATCACCCGCTTTCATGTTGAGTACTCCACATATAGATATACTAGTACATGACATACGAATTGGTGGGTATAAATATAATTGCATTTGAAAATATATAATATATAGAAAAAAATACATTTTTAATCCTTAATATTTATTTATTTTTATTTGACTTGTAAACTTTCTTTTTCTTGAGCAATCGAGTCCTTAACATTTGCAAAAAATTATAAAAAGTTATTTTCTTATTGCTATTACGTTTTCTATTAGCATACGATACATGGTAGCCCTTGATTGTTTCATGTAATTAATATAACCAAATAATATAATTATATATATTAATTAAGGAAAAATGTAAAAAACCTCTCTAAACTTTGATATTTATACGATTTGCCCCCCTGAACTTTCAAAAGTATAGTTTTTTACTTCTAAACTTTCATAAATTGACAAATAACCCCTTTAAACTTCAATTTTGGTGTGTAAATACTTCGTAAACTTTCATTTTGGTGTATAAATACCTTATAGTTTTGAGAAATATTTATATACCAAAATTAAAGTTTAAAAGATTATTTTCAACCTAAAGAGTTATTTTGCCAATTTATAGAAGTTTAGGGGAAAAAAAAACTACACTTTGAAAATTTAGGAGAGCAAGTCGCATCTACGTCAAAGTTTAAGAAGGTTTTATGCAATTTTTCTTATTAATTAAGTAAACTAATAAAAGTTATAAAAAAAATTAAAGAAATAAAAAGAATCTAAAATTGAAAAATAGATATGTTCTAGCTACCTTAGCCTTAAAGTGGCCAAATGTCACTAAAAGAGCACGGGTCACACCCTAGTTTCTCTGTTTTTCTTCTTATTTTTTCATTTTCTAATATTGTGGTTGGCAACCACTTGTTACCCTTAGTAGATTGAAATATCCACTTTTTTAAGTGTATTGTGGGCTACATGGAAAAGGCTTGGCCGATCTAGCCACGCCTGACCTTAGATGGCTAGATTTCCTTTTTTCAATTCATAGAGTTTTTCTTTTTTAAAATAAATCAATTGTTTGTTTTTTATAATTTTATTTACTATTTTGCAATTTTTTTATATTATTTATTTTAAATAATTAGTGGAGTAGTGAAATGATGCCTTATGTAGTAAAGACTATAGATTCCACTAAGGTTCGTGATTGGGCTTATGGTTTGAATGCTCAAGCATTGAGCCTACAAACTTCGATATGAAGGGGATAGAACCTGTGACAATGATGTCAGCAACGTGGGCATTCCAATGCTGAAGTCGATGAAGGGAAAGATCAGTGGTAGAAAGACTTTCAAAGCTTAGATTTTCTATACCTAAGGGTCTCATCCCTAGTTATAGGTGATGAGACAATTTATTATTTAGGAAAGTTTCTAATACATCTCGTCTAAAGTCAATTGTCCCAATTAGGGAAGTGCACCGTAATAAATTAGGAATGTAACTTCTAGGTCTTCCAGTTTGATTAGGCACATATCCTTTTAGGGTGTAAGGATTAATTAAGCAAGTAGATTTTGACGAGCTTTAAGGGGGTTTCATTGTATCGACTTGCAATGGCTTATCATGTGTTGCTTAGGGGGCTGACTTAGGCCAAGCTGGTCAAGGTAGTAAGGCCTATCCTGGTAACATTGTGTCAACAGGTATTGCATGTGGGCTAAGCCTTTGCTTGAGTCTATTCGACTAGCCTTCTCTAATCACTTAGTTTACTTGTGTAGTTTTGGGTTCCAATTGGGCCTAGGGACTTAGGCGTAAGTTTGCCTATCAACATGTAGTTCTTGGTAATGGCAAATTTGACTGTGTTAAAAAATTTCCTCATTTGCAAATATTTGGAAACATTAAGGATTCAAATAGGAAAAAAAAATGGTTTAGAACTCAAATAGAAAATAGTGAAACATTAAGCACTAAACATGTACCTTTCCCTAATATTTATAAAGGGAAACTTGTGTATGATATTTTGAGTCTAAAATCTTGGGAAATAATAAAGAAAAAGTACACCAACATAAAAAAATAAAAAAGGATGTCATTTAGGAAACTTATTGTGTATGTCTTTAAATAAATGGAAAATTGAGTCTCCTAACACAATGTTACGTGTAATTATTGTTTGTAATTAATAATGAGAAGTAGGAGGTTGATTTTATCCAATTAATTAACATAAATAACATTTAAAACGCATCTAAATTGAAAAAAAAAAAGAATAAAAATAAAAAACAAACCAAATTATGAGATACAAGTTAATTTAATTTCTTAATCCTAAGTCCACACTATAAATAAGAGTCCCTCTGTTACATTGAATGACACAATTGCACAAGAGACGGATTGGATTGAAAAAATTATCAAGTTTTTACTTCACATTCTAATTTCAGGTTGTTAATGGAAACTTGATTTTCTTTAAGCAAATTAGAGGAAGGGATTACAATTTTACTGCAAATTCGTGGAGAGGTTTCCAAGTTTTGGAAGTTGAGGGTTAGGAACCATTGCCACCTTGTCGGAAACCACCTAGAAAGTCCTAAATTAGCTATCGGTTCATTACTGCGTGAGTAAGTTCTTAGAATCTTTACATATTCTTGATTGTTCTTGTTTTCTTTGTGTTTTTTATCCATGTTGTGTATTAAATAATTATAAAATCATGTTTTTATGTATGTAAAACACTTGTTTGATGCAATTATTGTGAGGCAGTTAATAAGATTTATTGTTTCTATGATGTAATAATCATGCAATGATTATGTAAGTTCATATGTGTATTAATGAGTATTTTTTATTATTTTGATTGAATTAGGTTTATGATTGATGAATTGTAGTATATCTATCATGAATCATGTTTGTATAATACAAAATAGATGTCTAAACTATAATTACGGGGATTAAATTAGGTGTTTTAATTTAATGAATCATGTTTGTATAATATAGAATAGACATTTGAACATGTAATTATGGAATTAGATGAGTGTTTTTTTATTAGTTTGATTAAATTAGGTGTTTTAATTTAATGAATCATGTTTGTATAATATAAAAGTATATAACTGTATTACTTTGGGTATCACTTACTTTTGTAAAAACTTCTGCTGTTGATTGTTAAGTTGAATAAAAAGTTATTTGAACACAAATGTTTTACGAAGTTGAATAATAAGTTGGATACAGGTTTTGCCTTGTCTCTAACTCAGGAATGGCATAACAAATCTTATTTAGGCATAAAAAATTATGAGAAAAAGTTTCAAGTAAACGCTTAGAAGGTAGAACGTTACACAAAAAAGGACTGATAGAAAGCAACATTAATGGTAGGGACCCATTGAAGGCATGCTCTCATTGCAAGAAGTGGTTTCTTATAGGGATAAATGGGTATAGAAATTATAGGATATGAGACCTTACCCATGCTCTACCTTATATCTACAGGTTCCTAAACTTTCATACTTAGAACTTACCTTAGAACTTACCCTATGACATTCTAGAACCATCTTATAATTTATACCTTATGGAACCATATGATATAAGGTACCTTGTGGAACCTTTTTTTGACACATAATCAATATCAAATCTATAACACAAGACCAACCAATAATGATTAAAAAGAACTGAGATCTTATAGTGCAAATAAATGGTTTCATAATCAATATGTCCAAGAAGTTAAAGAACATAACCTTTTTACTGCTGCAAATAAGTTAAGAAGTGTGATGTTTTCAAGACCTTATGAGACTAAGGTGAGTAAATAAAGAAGAAGGAGGTGAAAAATTGAGATAGTAAAAGAAGAGAGAGGGATTAAACAATGATACAAGTGACATATAGTCTTATGGTCTTATCATAGATTGAGTTTTTGCTGTTATTTTCTTTAATGTTGAGAAAAATAGCAATAATACATTTTTTTTTTTTGCATTTATAAATATTATTTAATCATTATTACAAGATGGGAACAAAGTATTTGATAGCCTATACCATGTACACTTTACATATAGGTTTTAAGGTGGATATAAGATATCTTAACTTTATATATGAATCATAACATATGAGAGTAAATTCTAAGAAATTACTATATGGAACCTACCTAATGGCCCTTATTATCCACCCAATACCTATTTGAAAAATAGGTTTAGGTGGGTACCTTATATAATAGGGTTAACCGTTCACCCTTAGTTTCTTATAAGGATATGCTCGTTATAGGAAGTCTAAGAATTGTTCCTTTTTAATAAAATTTGATGGGCGAGGATTTCCAAAACTTATTATAATTTTAATATTTTTAAAATTCAAAACTATAATTATGATGTTCAAATCTTATTTTCTACACTTCAATTTCTCAATAGAAATATTAATTAAAAATTATGTGTTACATTAAAACTCAATAGAATTGCAAAAGTTAAAATTTTTTATATTTCTAAAAGTCTTAGAAAATAAATTTTATACCATATTTCTAAAAAATACAGAAAATCATAATTTTTGGATTTCCACCCATGTTAAAGCATATTTCAATATTTCTGACATAAATTGATTTAAAAATCATAAAAGTCCTATGATAGGTAGCCACCCCTATCACGAAGGTCCCAACATAACCATAAACTACTTTAGAGCCTTCCTTTGGATGGCCCGCATTACCATTGCAAGGTCTTAAGGAGGCTTAGAGACTAAATTGCCCTGATTAATGTTAAAAAGGGGAGCAAGTTCTCTCAATTGAGGAGATATGGTTATTTATAAGCACTTAAGCTTAATCACAACTGTCATATTATCTTGGTGACTAACTGATGAGATAATGCTTGCACATTCAATAGTATCTTAAATGAGTTAGCTAAAGGCTCATTGCTAGTAGTCTTTCTTATGAGTACATGAGCTTACCTAAGAAAGGTTAGATATGTATGTTAGTACAACAATCCTTATTCTAAGCTATCAAGCTAAATATTCCTATGTTATCTAATTATAGATTAGGCTTCTTAGGCCTTATCTTAACTCAAGGAGTCAAGCTAAACCCAATATACTAAAATAACAATATTAGTCTTCCATACCCACCAAAACTCCATTGTTGACATGTTTCACCTAACGATGATTGTTGACATGTTTCACCTAACGATGACACGTGTAACTAAGCCACTTATTATGTTTTTATTAAAGAAAATCATTAGAAAGTCATAATTCACAATCTAAGTTATACCAAATGAGCTAAAAGTTTATTTTCATTAAATCATAGTTGCTAGTAATAAAGATATTTTCTTCTTCTTTTCATTATTTTTCATGTTTGTTTGTCTACTTTACTCAAAATAAGATGATGGATGACTCATCATAACGGATGGGTATATGAATGCAAGTCTAGCACAAAAAATATCTTTTTCCCTAAAAATTTCCCAAAACATGGTCCTTGAGAAAAAGAAAAAATTAATAGTAACATAGTTAAAATCATTATCCAGACTCACAATTTCAGATAAAGAAATCAAAAGGATAGCCAATTGTCGACTAGGAAATCATGTGTTTAGATCACAACTTTATTGGATTAAAGTTGGGATATAATCTTCTTCTTTCCTATTATATTCTACCTTTCTCTCTTTGTAGTTATAAACATAATATACTCTTTATCTCTCTTTACCATCTAACCTTTAAATCACTTAAAAGAAACTAAAATCACCTCCCCACTTCTATGACCAAACAAATTTAGTATTTAAGACATCTAAATTACTCCACATTAGAGAAAAGAAAGGAAAAGAAATATGGCCCTTTTCCCTTTTTTTTTTTTAAAAGAAAAAGAAAAATACAACCAATTGACTCAATCATTGTCATTTCATAACCATCAAATCTCATTTTAATATAAACATCATCTCTTACTATTTTCATCACCATTCCCATTATCTCTCTTTTATTTATTTATTTATTTTTCTAGCACATATGGTTTATTTCCCTTTCCATTTGTCTCTATGCTAAAGTGGGTGTGATGATTACCAAAAGAAAAAAACTAATATGAACAAAGCTACACTTTGCTGAAGTCTGAATAAACTTATATTTACCTCAAAATCAAAATTATATTTCATAATTTACTATAAAACAAACACACCACATAAAGTAAGAAAAAAAAAATCATAGCCAAAGCATATGTATTTAGCGCGTTTCGAAATTCACTTATTACAACATGTCTTAGATGAAATAATATTTATTTCAAATATTTCTCTTAATTTTTTTTCCACCAACGAAGTTCTTGCATTTGTTTCTGCATCCTTCCGCACTGTTCTAATTTCAGTTTTCTCTGTAACAAAATGAGACAATTTCGCATGGCTTCAAAAATTTTACTGCTAATAATAACTTATGCCTAAAGCATAGTTATTTGTAACATGGAAAAAGAATACATATGAAATAGTTATAGAGAAAAGTACAAAGGTAGTCCACAGAGATAGATGCTTTTGATTTGTCACAGTCCTTAAACCTTTACATTTTACTATTTTAATCCTCCACATTTTGAAATTTTTCTATTGGAGTCATTTGATTAACTCTACTAAACATTTTACTAAAGTTTAACACATTGCATTGAATAAACTGTTGTTATCATATATTTGGTTAATTATATAAAATAACATAAAACAAAAAGTTTTGGTAAAAATAGAAAAATCTATATCCAGACGTCCCAAGCTATGAACAAATTAGCTACCATGAAAGTGCCAGTATAGACAATCATGTCTAATTCTTTTGCAAGTTAAGTGGAGTTGGACAAAGCATTTAGTATCAATGTCCGACCAGAGAAATTTATGTAAGGATCACCTTAGAGTATAAATAATTTTTTCAAAACCTACCAGTATACAAAGAGGAAAAAAAAAAAAAAATCCAAACTAGATAAGTGAATACTAACCTCCAAGGAAATATATGCTTAGCTTTAAGTAGTCATTTATAAGTTAACTTTTTCATAGAGGTTGTACTTACCATAAAAAATAAAACAAAATATAAAAGTAGCTACACATTGTACACTCATAAAGAAATAAAATAAAGGCCACAATATCAAACCATGTTGACAATTAAACTTTATACATTCGTCATAATTATATATTACAAGTAAATATTCATCAATCGATCTATAAAATCTAATATGTCAAAATCATAACCCATAAATTAAACAATCTTCGCTTTGCCTTCTCAATTTGAAGCATAAATTATTTTTCACTCTTTTTTTTTTTTTTTCTGTGTGTGTGATCAATTAATTAATAATCATCACATAAATAAATGTGCTTACACTTTTTTGAAAATTTCAAGTTTAGAACAGTAAATAACAGGAAGTCACAATTCAAAGTAGTACTAGAGAACATGCAGCATTCAGGGTGGTGGCAATTGCTATTGTAAATATCAAGATGATTGGTTAGTGTCGAATGGATTTATGACAAATGTTCTTACAACTAATTAGTAATCATCATATGTACTTACAGTTTTTCGGAATTTGTAGGATGATTGGTAAGCAACGCATGGCGACAATTATGTTTGCACTCCGTGAGGCAATCCGTGTATAAATCATGAGAAATTAGACATTTGAACCCACACTTAACCTAGCACCTCGTGGAGAAGGCCTCAGTAGTGGAGGCTGTCATCACCATGAGCAGCATTGCCAATGCAAGTAGCCTCTGATCCATTTTTCGCTGTCCAGTATTTTTCTACTATTTGTTAGCTACAATAATGACTTGTGCAATTTATGTTTGCTATTTATAAGAAAATAAAGGAGGGTTGGTTTGTTCTATATATATATATATATATATATATACCTTTTTTGGCAAGCCAATGCACAAATAGTTTACTAAAATAGAATCCACAACATGTTATTATTAGGCATGACTATTATTGGGCTAGGATGCATGAAAAATAGGATTTTTTTTTTGTTAACCACTCACCATTTATGGAGTGAATAGTAACTAATTAAATAAAATATATATTTCCAAGACTATAGTAGCTTAATAGTATGAATACAGATTGTCTAACTAGATGAACCAGGTTCAAATCCTGCATCTCTTAAGTTGGAGAAAAAAAAAATACATTCAAGCATAGCTTAAAAGGATTTTAGTAAGTCCTATCTAGTTTAATTGATGAGTAAAGTTATCTTAAAGTTGGTCATATGTTGGGTTAACCATGTTATGCACTTTACAAATATAAACGATCGTACACATATTTGAAAAATATGTCTTATAATATGAAGTTCAACAAACTTATTCCGTTCTTTTGCAAATTCTAACAGTACTAAAGACACACGAGATCATAGATTTATGGCGTGGCAAAAGTCTTTGGTTTTTCTTTTTTCTTTTTATTTTAAAATCAAGTTCTTTGATATGCAATTAACAATTCTTATATTGCATACATCATTCTATAAATTTAGACCCTTCTAGCTCAATTTTTTCCATTAACATCTATTATGGGTTTTCAATGAAAATAAAATGAAATTTTTATGTACGTGTTCAACTATGATATAATCCGTATATGGATATAAAGCAATACAATATCATATATGGTAGTACAATTTCTAACAAATTACATTTAAGACATAGAAATAGAAGATAATATATAATAATATATATTTCTTTCAGATAATTTAAAATATTTAAGAAATACGATATTTAAAAATAGTTTATATTCTATATATATTATATAATATATCTATTAAATTATCTATGGATTATGTTTATGTGAAACATTGGTCTTTGACCAACTATCATGAACTCGAAATAATAGTATATCCATTATAAATAAGGAACTTAGAAAATATGACTAAGGAAGTGAAGAAAATAAAGTAGTCATGAGTAACACAAGACATAATTAATCGGAATCAGTAGATTTAGGGTTTTCGAAAAATATTTTCAAAATCAAATAAATTTTCAATATAGAGTTGTAGAGGTTAAAAGAAAAGCCCTAGAAAAGTTTATTTGTAAAATAAATTATATAAAATATTTAATTTAACAAAAACGTAATTTTATCAATATTGTTTATTTTATAAAAAATGCACCATTTGAGTTTTGATACTTAACAAGCCTTCAAAATAAATTATTTAGACAAGGAAGTAAATTAAAAGGCGTTAAATAATAATTAGGAAATGTGTATAAATGTTAAATTTATTAGGTTGTAACAATATATGTACCCATAACTAATTATAATTAACAATATATATATAATATATTAATATAGTATAGCAAAATTAGTGGGGAAAAATTAATAACACGAAAAAAATATAGCTTACCCAAAGGGGTAAGGCATGGAAAACATGAAGTTGGGAATTAGCTCATGGATTAGACAAATGACACCTCAATTAAGAAAAAAAATGATAAAGCATACTACTACTTCATGCACTACTTAAACCAAAGCTTACTTTTAGGATAATCTTTGGTTAGTTTAGGTTTTAAGAAAATTAGAGTGGCATTAGAAAGCATTAAGCAAAATTCAGGAAAATTTGTAAAATTTAGTAGATACTTAAGGTATGTGCAAGATAGGGATACTAGCATGACTTGGAAGCAAATCATCACCACCACTTGAAGGAAAACAACATGCTTTGGTAGGTATACATACTTGGGGTGGCTAATGGTGGTTGGAGCAATGGTTTTTTATTTTCTTTCAAATTTTAAGTACATGTATGGGTTCCTTAAGAAAAATATCCCATCCATCTATTTTCTTTCACAATTTCAAATACTCAAATGATATAGTTTTGGCTAATTTTGTTTGTGTCAATTCCTTAAATATTACACTTCCAAACTATGTAATTAGTTCTTCAACATTGATAAGTAGGTTTTGATAAATTTTGATTTTTGATGAAACTGTACGTTGAATGTATCTTTTCTTAAAGAAATCTTTAATGAACTTATGGTATTTTTGCTATGGAATGAAGAATCAATTCTTAGATGGTATTTAGAAGTGAAGGATCTTTGATTTTAGATGGAATACTTGTTTAAAAGCCTATTATCAAGGTTAAGAGGCCAAACTACATATGTTCTATTAAAACTATATGTTTCTTTACTTAACCCATAAATTTTTCTATCTAAATGTACTAATATAAGTGTTAAAGTGAGGTTTTGAATGATATTTAGTTATGGTCTCATATGAGAATGGTGATATTGGTGTCAAGGTAGTGTGATTTGTTAATTTACAAAAGTAAATAGGTGACTTAGAAAGTTGGTCAAAACCTAAGCTATAATGAAATGTGTATCTTAGGGTTGGTCAAAAGGTAAGTTAGAACCATAGCAAGTTAAAACTTCATATTGGATTGGTACATAGAATTTGATAAAGAAGATTTCTTGATAGGAACATTAAATGAAAACATAGAGCTATTGGCCTAGTTCACTCCAAATAACTTGTGTTGCTTCTTTACAAACCTTTCTAAGTCTTTGTAGATATGTTCAAATTTAAAATATTTGAAGCTTCTAGTGTCAGAAGCATAAAAATTAACTATTATAGCTACACAATCTAACACAACCGCATGGACATTTAAAACCCTATGATTTTAGTATTTTTTCTATCCAATTAACAAAACTAAGAGTTCTATTAATTTTTTTCCTAAAAATAAAAAAATAAAAAACCCAATAAGAATATTGAAATGGACTAAGAAGGCAAAGTCAGAAGAATTCTCTCCTATAAAGGGAGGACCGGTTTTGGAGAAATCAGTCGCCTCATTCAATGGCAACTCTCTTCCCTTTCGCATTTATTCCTATGAAAGAACTCTTTCATGCCACAAAAGAATTTTAACACAAGCAAAAATTTATTGCAACATCCAGGAAAGATCTAGAGACCTACGAAGGAATCCATGAAGCTCAAACCTTTTCGGTAAATATCAATATCCTCGAAGTCCTGTTCTTGTTACGACGTGGGTTTGATAGTTAACCTGTAAATGGAACGAATGAGCTGATAATCTGAAGATTTTATGGGCTTCTTATCGAGCCTTTTTTCTTTTGAAGTGTCAATTTCCTTGGGCTCCTGAATGGCACGATTAGTAGTATATGTAATATTCTAGTAAGAAAAATTTATTGTATGTATATAACCAATAGTATTTGTTTTCATTTTTTATCATCGCGAGCATAACGAAATACGGTTTGAATTAAGTTTTATTTTAATTTTGGCTATAACCTCAAGGAGTTCGATGATGTCAAATTGTAAGATCATGCCTCTTTTGTGATCTATGACCCGAGTGACATCAATGGATCTCATCACATAACTAAATAGATTTGTTTTTATTCCGGCAATAACTGCAAGTCGAGTCTTACAATTCTAATAGACGCAGCAGGTAAGAATTCCTAACTCTAGTCTGCACTGTGTGGTTATTTCTTAAGACTTGTGCATTATCTTAGGACTAGAAGTTCAAAGAATTTTATGGTATTATCTATTATATATGTTATGTAATTTTACATTCCTCTACACATGTCATGGGCAGATTCCATCACTCAATCCCGTACGACACTTAGCGTTGCTGATCATACTAAAGAAGGTTAAATTAGCCTGTAATACACTTATAATGTTTAGAAAGAGAAAGTAGAGAGGGAAACTCTGAAAGTATGTTGTATTCACTCAAATGAATTGTGTATTACATTTGGGGAAAGAATACCCTTATATATACAGAAAACCTTACAATTTAATGGTTAAAATCAATTCGATCTAATGGTTACAACTGACTTCTAACTACCACATTCACCTACCCTACTTACTATTATACAAGATTCTGGACTTCTCTGGAACTTTTTAGAACTTTTCATCTTTTAGAAGCTTTTAGGGACTTGGGCTTTAGGAACCTCCTGGGAATGGTCCATTTTGAGAGGTCCGTAACATTCTCCTCCGCTCAATCCGGCGACGCCCTCATCGCGCCTTCATCATGAAACTTTTGAATCTTATCTTTGAATTGCCATAATGCTTCGGCTGGTTCCCAACTGCCCTCACTCGCTAGTTTTCCCTTCCATATTACCATATACTCGTGTTTGGGAGTCTATCCACGTCTCCTCGCGTGTCTATCAGATATGATCCCTTCAACTTCCTTATCAAATGAATCTCTTACTCTTATTGGGGCCTTTTGTGATATAGCTCGTATAGGGTCTTCCTCATCCTTGTGGAATTGTTTTAGCATACTTACGTGGAAAACCGAGTGGAATTTCAGCTTGGATGGAAGTTTCAATTTGTAAGACACCCGCCCCACTCGTTTCACAATTAGGAATGGACCCTCGTAGCGCCTCATTAGACCTTTATGCAGTTGTCCCTTCGTACGTTGTATCAAATGTAACTTAACAAGCACTTGGTCACCTACTTGATATTCCATCGGCCTACACTTCTTGTCTACAATTTTCTTTATTCTCTTGATAGCTTGGTCTAAATATGTCTGAGCTAAGTCGTGATTTTCTTGCCATTCCTTTGCAAATTTTTATGCAGGAGGGCTGGACCCCGTATATCCTATTGTCACTGTATGAGGAGTTAAGGGTTGTCTTCCTAGGACGATCTCAAAAGGACTCTATTTGATGGACTCATTCTTCTATAGGTTGAATGAGAACTGCGACACATCTAACAACTTGGTCCAATCGCGCTGGTTAGCTCCTACAAATTGCCTTAAGTATAATTCTACTAAAGCATTTACTTGCTCCGTCTGACCATCCGTCTGGGGATGTAAACTAGTTGAAAAGTTCAACTCGGATCCCAAAAGTTTGAACAATTTTGTCCAAAATTTTCCTGTGAATCGCCCATCCCAATCACTCACAATGTTTCTTGGCAAGCCCCAATACTTTACTACATGTCTTAGGAACAATCGGGCAACCTCATCTGCCAGGCACTCCTTTGTTGCTAGAACAAAAGTCGCGTATTTTGAAAACCTGTCTATCACAACCATGATTATACCATACCCTTCCGATTGGGGCAAACTTACAATAAATTCCATAGAAACACTCTCCCATGACCGTTCAGGAATGGGAAGAGGCTCTAGTAGTCCTGGAGTTGTCTTGTGTTCAACTTTGTCTTGTTAGCACACGAGACAAGTTCGGACATAACTCTCGACATCTTCCCTCATGTGTGGCTAAAAATATTTTTCTTCCACTAAGGCTTGAGTACGGTGCACTCCTGGATGACCTGCTCATTTAGAATCATGACATTCTCTAAGTATCTCTCTTCTTAGGTTCAAGGATTGAGGCACATAAATTCGTTGTCCCTTTATATATATTAGTCCATTCTCTTGCCAAAATCTCCTTGTTTTCCCTTCTTGATACAATTGGGCTCAACTCGAATCAAATTCTGCTATAGGGAGATGACGATCACACTTCTGCTCAAAGCATCCTGTAGAAATTCGATAATGTATGAGTCACAGCGAACTTTGGTCACCAAAAAGTAAAAGTGTTCGTGGCTACACTCCCATATTAATCAACCTACCCAAAATCCCATGTGGCGAGCGAACAAAATTCATTGCTACATAAAACCCTTCTTCACCTTTTCTCTTCCCATCATAAAAACAAAACTGGCCACTTCTTTTCTATTTTATCAAACAAAAATTGAAATCCAAAAAAATAAAACTGGCCGCTTCTTTTCTTTTTTATCGAACAAAAACTAAAACATCCTTTTCAATCTTATTATATTATAATATCTTCATTCGGAAATTGCTCTTTCATCACTCCAATTATATTACTAGACAATTGGTCTTATTTTTTTGACTATCTCCACTGGACATTGCTCATTCACTCCACTTTGATTCAACAATTGCTTACATTTGACAATTTCTCGTTTACTCCGACTTTAGGTCTCTCTCTCTCTCTCTCTCCATATATATATATATATATATATCTCACATGCATACGCACATCAAATGTGAATGGTCACCAAGATCTTTTAGTAAAAGTTCTATCATATTTGCATGTATAGAAAGAAAGTCAATAAATTAGGGTTTAGTAGTGTAATCGTAATTCAAGGCACTAATTGACTATTCTTAGGGTTTTCGATAAAAGTTTTATCATGTTTCCATGTAGCACCATGAATTCTATATCTTGAACCACTTATCCCTCTTTTCTATGTAATGATTATTATTTGGAAATGAAGGAGGGCATTGTTTATTCGTAAATAATTAGTTAACAGTATATAGTCACACTTATTCACATTATATGAGTCTTTCCTATCGTGTATCATATCAATATCGTATAATCGTATTTCTTATTGTGTCGTGTTCATTTTCTAATACTCGATTGATTTTCATGCTTATGCTTTATTAATGGTAAAATCAATAACAATTTCACTCTATTTCTAATCTTATGGTAGATACGGGGATGCCCGTCTAATTATTAAGATATTATTTAATTATTAGGATGATATGGTAAAAAAAAAAAAACAAAAAATTGAATAAGGGATAGAAGACAAAAAAATAGAATAACATAAGATAAAGAATATACCAATCCTTTCTTGTCACATTAGTACATGTTCCTTTAAAGTATAAGAGGGTAAACCTAAAAATATGTAGAATATGTTTATTTTGTTTATGGACAAAATTTTTGTGCCATATGATTATTTTCTAGTCAATTTTCACTCATTAGATGGTGTAATTTTTTAAATTTTTATCTGGTACCTTAAGAGGCTTTTTATACGATATCATACCCATTTTGCTAATAAGAAATGCACTAGATATTTTGTTTAGCTTGCTCTTTTTTCAACCAAATGCTTGTAATTGCTTATAGTTTCAACATGGATCGGTAAGACTAATCCCATTTTTTATGAGAGACCTAATGAGTGATTCCTATCTTTTGGAAGTGTCGTTGAGCATAAATCTTTTTTTTTTTTTTTGTGCCTTTTAGTCCATTTTTTACCAATAATTTTTTTAATATGACATGTGACATAATAAGTCCGAAAAATGAACCAAATTGCACTAAACTGTAAGTTTTCAAGGGGTTTAATACTTCAATTGATATTGATGGATGATTTAGGATTAAATTGTAAAATTAGGAGAGAGTTTAGGAGTTTGAGCACGGTTTTCCTTATTCAAGGATAGAAATCATAGTCTCCAATCATGTCTTAGTAACTAAATTATTTTTACATTTATCAACTAATGTTTAACCATTTTATATTAGATATTTGATCCATTCTTTGTTATAGTTAGTTACATCTAGTTGCACTCCAAATATATGAAATAATGATTTAATATGACATGTTATTATAGAATATATTGAATGGTAATTTGTAACCTACCCTCATGAATTTCCTTTTAGTGACTCATTCATTATCGAATTTCTCAATTCCTTTTAATACTTATATGAATTGTCATTACTTATCCTTCAAATTTCAATAGAGTAAAAAAAAAAATCTAATGTTATTTATGTAAAATAATTCTTAGATTTCAATGATATTGTAAAGTGTAATCCTTTGATTTGAATACTATAGAAAAAATATATAGAAAAATTTATAATATGGAAATAATGGTTCGAAACATGAACCAAATCGAATCGAACCATTTTTCTTTTTCTTTTTTTCTTTTTAGGATTAGATACATGTTGTGTCCTATTAGCATGCTGGCTTGATCATGTTTTTTAAAAATCTCTCTATGTATCGTATTGAAGGGTTAGAGAAATTTTTTTTGAAATAGGAACCTTGTCTTACAAAGTAGATTACTGAATGAATAATATTTCAAGTAAAATGAATGGTTGCTAAGATAAGACTTAGCAAAACTTGTGTTAGTGATTAGAACTATAATAAGCCACTTATATGTCATAAAGTTAAAGTACAAAAACATGCATTATTAATGTCATCGAATTCATTCATGTTTGGTGATATTCATGTCATCTATTGTTTCGGATAAAATGCTTGAATCAATATCAACTATTCCACTTTTTATCTCTTACCAAAAGTTTTACTTGGTACTGCATTTGACATTAAGTGAATTCTATTGTAGGCAAGTAAGCTGTCTTGATTTAAGTTCTTTCATTACAGTTTGAGGTAGTACTTCATAATTCACACAAGTAACAGTCTTGTTCTTGCTTTTTTCCCCTTCTTGGGTTTCTTTGTTTCATAGCAGTAATGTGTAGTAGCAATGTGTAGCTAAATACAAAACATCCAAGAAAATATCGGTGAAATGTGTGCTTTGAGAAAAGAGAATTCAAAAGGAAGAAAGGAAAAAAAAAAAAAAGAGCTATGAGTCTAGCAACGGTTAAGTGAATTATGCACATGGGATCTTGTAATTAAATATTTAGGCACATAATAATTATAATGAGAATTAAAATGCATGAGTCTAGCTACGCAGTTCTTTAAGGACTTATTCTACAAGTTATTTTCGAGAGTTTTGAGTAACATGGTGTAATCAATAAGAAAGATTATGACATGTACTGTTATTTATTTTGGTAAAAGCTTTTATAATTTAGGGTATAAATAAATATATTTAATAGTTTTTCGATATATATAAATATCTTTTAGAGTTTTAGGAAGTTTATAATGTGGTTTTTAGAGTTTAATGGTAAATGTTTCCATAACATTATATTAGTTTCCCCTATAATTGTTTATTCAATCACCATCATATCTTATTTCATGATTTCTTTGTACATTGAAATTATTAATTTAGTGCATCATTAGGATGTCAGAACGAACTTGGCATAAGACATATGATAGGCTTTCAAGAGAGTATATTGAGAGTGTACAAGGTTTCTTAGAGGTTGCACGTAGTATGGTTGAGAAGCAGATGGTTTTGTCTACTGTCCTTCTTGAGATTGCCTTAATGCGTATTAGCATCCCATTAACATAATTGAGATCCATCTATTAGTAAAGGGTATGGCTTGGTCCTACTCAACATGGATGTACCATAAGGAAATTCCCGGGCAAACTAATGTTTCAACTTTAGAGGTTATCGTGATTGGAGATAACAATAACATGGATGCAAATTTAGCATTTGATGACAAAGTAGATAATGATATATTACAAGATATGGCACACGATGGCATTGATTTGGAGGATGATGATATGGATGGAGATGTAGAAGCTGATGTCGTGACAAATCGATGGACCAGTGCATTCGAAGATGCAAAACGTAAAGTGTATCTTGGGTACACTTGGTTTTCACTATTGTCTATTGTAATACAAATGATGAATCTAAAGGTTGATGGTCAACAATCCGTAAGAAGCTTCAACAATTGGTTGGCGTTTGTAAAGAGCTTATTACCAAATGGTGAAAGATTGCCATCATCCTACTATGATGCACGAAAAATGCTAAGAGGGTTAGGAATGGACTTGAACTTAATCCACGTGTGCAAGAATGATTATGTGCTATTTAGGAAGGAGTATCAAAACTTAGACTCTTATCCTATATGTAATGAATCGAGGTGGAAGTTTGAAACTAACCAAAAGAAGAGGATTCCAGAGGAGGTGTTGCGACATTTTCCACTAATTCCATGACTCCAAAGAATGTTCATGTGTAGAAAGACGACTCCAAATTTAAGATGGCATAAGGAGAGTTATGTACCCAAGGAGAGAGTTTTGAAACATCCATCTAACTTGAAGGCATGGAAGACGATGGATAGTAAATATCTTACATTTGCATATGAGCCTCAAAACATTAGATTAGGTCTTATAATAGATGGATTTAACTCCTATGGAAACCTTAGCACAAGGTATAGTATATGGCCATTAATTCTTTTCATCTATAATGTGCCATCTTTGAGTTGCATGAAAGAGCCATATTTATTGATGTCGTCATTGATTCTAGGACCAGAATCACCTAGAAAAAACATTGATGTGTACCTAGAGCCTCTTATTGAAGAGTTGCAAGAATTATGGATAAATGGTGTAAGAACATTTGATGTGGTTGCTAAGCGGTCATTTAACATGCACGCAGCTTTGTAGTGGACAATCCATGATTTTCCGGCATACGGTGATGTGTCAGGATGGAGTACAAAAGGATATAAGGCCTGCCCCACATGTAATGTGGATACAACTAGTAAATATGCGAATAGTAAGATCTATTATATGGGTCACAAATGATTCCTTCTTATGGGCCATTTAATGCGATATGATAAAGAAAAGTTTGACGGGACAGTGGAAACGAGATCAGCTCCAAGGTACTTTAGCAATGATAAAATTCTAATGCAACTAAGTCAATATGAGAATGTAATTTTACGTAAGAAATCTAGTACGTTAAGGCGTTAGCGAAATGCGGATGGTATGAATTGGTATAAGAAAAGCATATTGTTCATATTGCAATATTAGCAAGATTTGGATATTAGGCATAATCTTGATGTCATGCACACTGAGAAGAACATATGTGATAACTTAGTAGGTACAATCTTGAATATTAAGGGAAAATCGAAAGATACAAAGAAGGCAAGAATTACACTTTAAGAGATGAGGATTCGTTCTAAATTGCATTTAACATCTCATGATGGTTGGATTATAAAGCCTCCAACCTTATATACACTCACTCTAAGTCAAATAAAGGAGGTTTGTAGTCTTATCAAAGATGTGAAAATGCCAGATGGTTATGCATCAAACATGTCATCTTCTTTAGGTTAGTCTGAATTAAATCTCAAAGGGCTAAAGAGTTATGACTATCATATCTTGCTATAGAGACTTCTTCTAGTTGTTCTTCGTGGATTCCTATGTGATAAAATATATGAAGTAATATGCAAGTTATCACGCTTCTTCAGGGAATTGACAACAAAAGAGGTGAGGGTCGATGTAATGAAATCTATGGAGAAGACAATTGTACTCACTTTATGCAAGCTTGAAACGATCTTTCCACCTACTTTCTTCGATATTATGATCCATCTTGCAGTATATCTTCCCAAGGAGGCATGCATATGTAGTCCTATTCAATATAGGTAGATGTATCCAATAGAAAGTTACTTAGCTATTCTCAAAGATGATGTAAGGAATAAGGCTATACTTGAAGGTTCTATCACAAAGGCATATATAGTAAGGGAGAGCATCTTGTTTTGCTCGATGTACTTTGGGAACATGGAATCTAGAATTAATAGGCCCCATCAGCAACAGGATGAGTCTGACCCTATCCAAAGCAATGGTTTTCGGTTGTTTACGATGTTAGTGCATCCTGTTAGTGCATCTGAATATGTTTCTGCTGGTGATGAAATAAACAAGATTTACTGGACCATTCTAAATAACTATGAGGATGTAAGACCATATATCAGGTATGTGCCTTTCAATTATTAATATCCTAAAGGTAAATCTTTACCTATGTTTACATTAGACAATTACTTTCTTAATTAGGGAATTTGAGCAAGACTTATATGCATGTGGTTTTCATAATGCAAGCTTGTTGGCACCAACACATTTTCCTTTGTGGTTTAGAAATAAGGTAAGCAAACGAGTTAATATACCAGTCTTAACAAATAAATCATTGTAAATGTCTAATGTTTTGTGCAAATGTTAGAGCTTAGGGCGAGATCTACTGTACAAATATCTAATGACCTAGCATCTTTAGCATGGGGTTCAGAAACTAATGTCCACCTCTATAATAGTTACATGGTGAATAGAGTTAGATTTATAACCGAGTCCAAAGAGGCAAGACTTAAAACACAAAATAGTGGTGTAAGTATCTTGGCTAGTCATAACGGTAGCCTTATTACATTTTATGGGACATTATCTACCATAGTACAGGTGAACTACTATCGAAACCATGCATATTCTTGTTTAAATGCAAATGGTACAATATACAGCATAATAAACTTAAGAGTATAGATGGGGATATGTTGTCCATTAATACGCACTACACATGGTATGATAATGATCCATACATACTTATCGACTATTGTCAACAAGTTTTCTATTTAAGAGATCCTAAGAAGCGTTCAGGGGATTGGACAGTGGTCCAAAAGGTCTGACATTGACATTTATTTGATCGGGCCATATTTGATAAAGAAGATTCCAATAGCAATGAGATCAATGACCAACCTATAAATGACGAGCCACTCCAACAAGAAATAAGTAGACCCTTGTCAATTTCAGTGGAAAGAATCTTCATAGACCTTAGGACATTAGTACGCATACTTGCTCCAGAGGAAAACATGGATGACAATATAGGACTTGATGAGGAGTCCAATTTTGATAGCAATGATAGTGAATAAGTAACAATTTAATGTTTGTTAGTTTATTTAATAGTTTTAGTTCAAGACTAAAATCTTACTTTATTTATATTGCTAATAATTTAACATTTTCTTTTTTGTAGCATGAATAACAACTTCCTAGAGGTTGCTATAAGAGACCTTTAACATCATAGGCAATCGGTTTTATAGATTGGTTTAGTTTATCCTTCCAAACTAATAATAAATTTTCAATTCAATTCAAATTGAGAATTTTGTAAATCAAATTGTAAGAAAAACCCTATTTTTGGTTTTTGTATGGTTCGATTTACGGATTGGCTCAATTTGATTGGATTTTTTTTTCTACCCCTAACCATAATAATCGTAAAATTCTCAAATTGTTAGTTATAAGATTTGTGAGAAGGGGAATAAGTAAAACTAAAAAAAAATGAAATAATTAAATTTTTTATAGTTCAAATGTATAGCTTTTTTATCCATTTGAGCATTAGGTGAGTTCTATGTTGTTCATGTTGACAAATCGTCCGAAGAAACTGAATACTCTAAACACTAAAATGCAGAAAATGGAATCCATAAAATGTTGTAGAGGTGAAAGAATAGATATAAAACCTAAAGTGCCTATCTAGCCTTGCCATTCTTTTGGCCTAATTTTGTGTGTGATAGGAATTAATAGAATAGGTGAATGAAACTAATTATAAAACTCCATATAAATCTATTTAGTAAAAACTAATGTTTGTTATTATATTTACATATGTATGCTCATGTATCAGATGTTTGTTTTTTATTCAAACAAAATGAATGTTAAATATGGTACGAACAGTTAAATAAGGCAAAGAAATGGCCTCATGTATACTACAGTTGTGAGAAGGTATCTTTAAAATTTAATCTTGCTAATATATAGTCATCTATTTAAGAACTTTCGTTGATAGCTAAGAGATTATTTTATCTTATTGAAATCATGAATAGATTTGAACTAGTAGAGGATGTTTGAATTTAGCTATTGATGCTACTAATTAATATACATAATTATCTAGTTAAAAGCTAAGGGTTCAATTTTATGGTAGTTTGAACACTTTATTTAGCCATGAGAAAAGCATATTATGATGCAGGTTGAGAATTGGAATTTGTTGGATCCTTGTCTATCATCAACGTATTTGAACTAGTAGAGAATGTTTGAGTTTAGTTGTCGATGCTGCTAATTAATAGACATAATTATCTATTTAAAAGCCAAGGGTTCAATTATATAGTAGTTTGATTATGTTTTTTAAGGAAATTTATTTAGCAAACCATTCAATTTCACCAAGGAAACAGCTTTGACTTTTAGGACTGATTTCTTCCAAGAAATCCCACTTACTTACCATGATCCTAAAGTAGAAAGTGATAAATGAATTGGAAATTCTATTTCCGTCCTCATCTTGTTGTGTGTATGTGTTATTGTTTTCCTTTTGTTTAATTTTTATTTTTTATTTTTTAACATCAACAACACTTATTGAATCTTTGATAATTTGGGGTACAAATAAATATTTTTAAGAGTTTTTCTTTTTTGGTAAAATCTTTTATAATTTAGGGTATAAATAAATATATTTAAGAGTTTTTTGGTATAAATAAATATCTTTTAGAGTTTTAGGGAGTTTATAATGTGGTTTTTAGAGTTTAATGGTAAATGTTTCCATAACATTATATTAGTTTCCCCAATAATTGTTTTTTCAATCACCATCATATCTTATTGCATGATTTCTTTGTATATTGAAATTATTAACTCAATGCATGATTAAGATGTCAGAACAAGCTTGGTATAAGACATATGATAGGCTTTCAAGAGAGTATGTTGAGGGTGTACAAGTTTTCTTAGAGGTTGCACGATACTATGGTCGAGAAGGAGATGATTTTGTCCGTTGTCCTTGTCGAGATTGCCTTAATGCATACTAGCATCCCATCAAAATAATTGAGGCCCATCTATCAATAAAGAGCATAGCTTGGTCCTACTCAACATAGGTGTACCATAGGGAAATTTTTGGGCAAACTAATGTTTTAGCTCCAGAGGTTACCATGATTAGAGATGACAACAATGGGGAAATGCCCGAGCAAACTAATAATTTAACATTTTCTTTTTTGCAGCATGAATAACAACTTCCTCAAGGTTGCTATAAGAGACCTTCAACATTAGAGGCCCTCGAGTAGAGATAAAGTTTATATTTTAAAGCATTATCCTTCCTATATATTTTCAATTTTTTTTTCTTTTTTATCTAATTCGTCCTAATTATATTTTTAGAAATTGCAGGTGGGTTTTATACCTCTCTCCTTACAAATCCTTAGCATGTGCATGTTGAACAGAGTTGGGGTATGGAAGGGGGAGATATTATTGGAGGTGATGACAATAATACTGAAGAGGAGAATAACACTACATAAGTGGACGATGGTGTTAATGAGAGAAGTATAGGAGGTAACAGTGCTATAAATGAAGTTGATGGTGATGATGAACCTAGATGGAGGGGAAATTATAAGGGTTTGACTTATGAGCAGATAGTAAGGTTAACTGGCCAAAAACCAAAGTTATGGATTCTACCTCTATGCAATGGGATAACAGGTGATCACTCGAATTTGTTACTTGCAGAGTTTCGATTGAGGCATTTGGATGAAAGCCCACTATTTATACTGGGTGCTGGTAGGAATGCTTGGACAGCTATCAATGACGAACATCACAATGTCATTATCAAAAAGGTTATGGTATGTGTGGTTTGTCTCCATATTAAACTTAAAACACCTCATATTGGATTAATTTATTTTATTTGTTTTTATAGGATAAGTTTGATGTGGGTCAAGTTAAATGGGAGAAAAGTCCATTATGGATGAGATATATCAAACAAATAGTTTCCAAATCTTATAGTGACTTATGTAAGGATCTTCGAGAGTATTATGAGAAGGAAGGGATAAATGCTCGAAACAAATCATATTGTGGATTAGAACATCGAGCAAATCATTGGAGAGAACTTTGTGATTTTTTTTATAATGATCCATCCTATAAGATAAGAGTACAAAAATCGATATGTAAAAAATATTACGTTTTACACAATTCTACAAACATAATTTTATGTTTTCTATTTGTAGGGCATATGATCAATAAACTCTTTGAATAAAACCAAATTGAGATATCCATACACTGCTGGAATACATTCTTTTCGAAGCCATAAAGAGAAAATGGTAAGCTTTAAAAAATATTACATTTTATACAATTTTATAAACACAATTTTATGTTTTCTATCTATATGAATTTTTCTTTTGTTCTTCTTTTTAATCTTGTGTTGTGTGATCATACATTGGAAAGGAAGTAGATGAAGTTGTGGGAATTGTTGAATTTTTAAAGTCTAGTAAGGGCAGTGTCGGAGATGAGTTAATATTACACTATAGAGACGATACTATTTGTAACCAACTTTTATTGCAAATGTTTTTTTTTTTTTTATGTTTTGACTAAAATTTTGTAATGTTACTATTTGTTATTGAATTTCCTACACTTAATTATATATATTAACTTCATTCTTAATTTTGTAGAAAATGATAGACATTGAAGCTTAGGCATATTTACATTGTCGAAGGAAAGGGCGAAATACAGGAGAATGGATTCATCCTGATGCAGGACGAGATTATGTAAGTATGCTTTATTAGTATAGTTTGATCCTTTTTGACACTTCAAATTAATTTCGATAACAATTTAACTTTTTTATGCAGGAGATGATGTTAAAAAAGAAAGCCGAAGAAGAAGGCAAGGTGCAAGAGAAAGGAGAGAAACATAAGTCTAATGCCATCATTATGTAGGAGGTCTTATGTCATAAATCAAGTTATTATCAAGGATTGGGATATGGTGGGGGCAATTCCACCTCCAGCATGAGCATCAATGTATGAGGAGCAGTTTGGATCATCCTTACAGACATCTAATCAGCCTACTGGACAAGATAGTCTTCATCAGGAGTTTAATGATTTAAAAAAGAAATATGATCAAATAATGCAACTACTAGATGCTTGACCTCAAATGCCCTATCAATGGCCACCTTATACTTGGGCACCTTCTATAGCATTTCTAAGTGGCCTATCTCAGCAACCTCCTCCATCTGGTTTTTTACCATAGCTTGGCCACAAATATATTCACTTGGTATGTCTTCATCTCAGCAGTTTACTCCATATCCGTTTTATGGTCTACAAGGACAGTATATGAATACGTCTATGCAAATCAATTCTAACTTCAATTCGTCTTCTATGGTAAATCATGGTGGAGAGCAAGGGGCATCGAGGCTAGAGGCTAAAGGCAAGATGCAGATGCAAGTGTTAGACCCACTACTTAGATAGTGTTTTCTACTTATGTCTTTTATAGTTGTTATTGTTATCATGTTATAGTTAGACTCATATTTCTTTTTAGATTAAATATATTTATCATTTCACTTTGTCATATGTTGTTAAACATTATGTATCAATCCAATTTATTCAAACTTGTGGTTCTTTTTTTACTAAACATATATGCCATTTCACTTTTGTGATATGTTGTTGAAAAATATGCGTTAATCCATTATTATTCTATTTATTTTTAAATTACACAAATATTGAATATTTGTAATCATATCAATTTCCAATGTATAGGCTACAATATTTCTAAATTAAAAAATAAATAATAATATATTTTTATTAATCGCAAAAATTAATTAAAAATGTTAATATATATACACATCACTGGTGAACTAAATTCACCAAAGAAAAGATTTGATAAACTTGTAGTGGCAAACTTAATTACAAAGAAAGTTTACTAATAACTTTTTAAACAGCGAACTAAATTCACTAGTTAAGGAATTTGCAAACTTTTATGCAACGAAAATAGCGAACTAAGTTCGCCAAACCACTTTTTTCTAGGGAAAAAGAGCTTGCCAATAAGCTCTGACGAGTATACTTTTAGTAGAAGGACATAATTTCGCTAGTTGGGCTTTCACTAGGGAAAGAAGACCTATTCTAGCAATTTTTTTTAATTTTTTGCAAGAGTAGGAACTTATTTTTGTAGATGGAATGCATTGTTTTATATTGTTTTTAATACAAGCTTTAATTAGCCAAACCTATTTTTAAATTTTCATTACAATATAAAGAATGAAATCCGTTTTTTCCGTATGTCATATTGCCTAAATGAAGCTGAGATCTTCTTTTGAGATATTAAATTTCGTTTTACAATATTTGGCAAAAAAAGGTGAACTTCTTTGTAAACTGCATTTGCCCAATAAATAAATAAATATATATATATATATATATATATACTTGTTCTATTCATATAATTTCCTATTTCAGTAGCCAAAATGTGAAGTAATTAAAGAAATTTTTTAACTGTAACGAGCACGCATTGATGAATTATTAATAATTCTTATCCCCTTTTTGGACTCTTATTTTGTACACATCTAATTAGCGGAAGCTTCTCCAACGGAAAATATATATATATATATATATAAATATATATTTAAAGATATTAACACATCATGTAGATTGATAAATAATATAAAACTATCAATAATATTTAAATATGTGATAATGAAATAACATACTTTTTATTAAAAAATTATTAATAATATTTTCACATATCAAAATCTTATTAACACTTACACATCACTTGTTAATTCACATAATTTAATACCACTAAAACTTTTCTCTCTCCAACATATGTCCCGATATTTTCAAAGTTTTACTCTTACTTCACATATTACTTATAGCATCGACTTTTAGGCACATTTCAAGTACTGTTAGGCCTAAGTACAAAATAGTAAGAATAAGATAAAGAACGGAAATTATCCTCCTTTTTATCTGCTTATCAAACGCAATCACATTTCCGTCTAATCAAAAGTAGGAAACACAAGACAAAAGGATGGAATTATCGACTATATGTTGCAAAAAAACAATTCGCGGTGGCAACGTTGGTGTCGGTGATTTCGGCCTCCACCGCCACCATGGAGGCCCACCACTCCTAGTGCAAGTTTAAGTGTGGATTCAAATGTATGTGGTCAGATTTCTATAAGATTGCCGCCAACAATGTGACATGCGTCCTCCTCTTGACATTTGCAATAGCAATTGTTTCGATTCTAAATGCTTGAAGTTAGCAGGTACCATTTCCATTTCAAATTTTGTCATCGATTTCAAACTTAAAAAATTTTAAAGAAAAGCATAAGTATATGATTAATTAATTGAGCTTAGAGAAAAGGGAGAAAGAGGGGTTAAGTTTTGAATATGAGAAATTAGGATAAGCAAGGAAACAAAATGGATATAATGACATCATTTTCTCTTTGTAGCTAGAGTCCTTTTATCAAGTAGCAAAACCATAAATATGTTTCATATATTTTCTTTTAAGTTTTGAATTAACCACTTTTTTTTCTTTTTTTTAAGACCCGAAGTTTTTTTTCTTTTTTTTTCTTTTTGGGCTATAAGCTATATAAATTGTCTCACCACATGTCTCTTATCGGTGCAGAACACAATGAAATGGAGAAATGTGCACAAGCGTGCGGAAACAGCTGTAAAGGCTCTTTTGGTCAAAACTAGAACTATATTTTTTCAAATAAATATTGACTGTAGAAGAGATTCAATGGAGCCATGTCGTAATGTGTCTCAAAAAATTTGCCAAATAAATACATTTTAATTGTAGTTCTTTCTTGCTACATATATAGGAATCTTTGTCTTATAATTAGTCGCTAAATGTTGGTTTTTTTTTTTTTTTCTTTTTCCTTGGTAAATTTAAGTTTGGCTAAATCTTAATCGAAATAGAACACTAGTCTAGTTCTAGTCTTTTAACTCTTAAAAATTATTGCTATGCGGTTGTGAACATGGATGGAACGTTTAAGTTTGTGTTTCTTTTGTTTTGTTTTTTTTTTTTTTCTTTTTTGGTGTTAAAGTTTAAGTTGGTGAGCTACGCTAGCCTCCAATAGAAATGGATTCTCTAAATTTTTTTTTTTTAAAGTTTTTTAAAGTTACAAATTAATAATTGTAATTATCCAAATTTCTTATACATCATGAAAAATCATTATCACATCATCTTTTTTAAAAAAATCTAGACAATAATAATTATTAATTTATAATGTTAGAAACTTTAGAAAAAAAAAATGAATTTTAGAAGATCTAAATCTGCCTCTAATTGTTATTTTCCTATTGCTCAACACCTTCAAAATTTTGCTTCACCCTTAATTCTTGAAAGAAAAACATAGATATAGTACTGGTTTATCTACTTTTGGCAACATCCTTTATTGAGGATATGGTAGATAAAATAAATGAACCATAAGATTGCTTATATAAAGAATCTTATGTGCCATACCCTTAATAAAGTGTATTGCTAACTATTGAATAGCTATAATGTTAAAAGCTCCTCTTTTCATACATGTGCGAGTAAAACTCAAGACAGTTTTAAGTGACAAATGCCGAGGGCAAAACATGAATTATGTAGCAACTTTATTTGTTTTTAAAAGTTTTCAAATTGCAGTTTTAAGTTATAATTGTCAGCATAAATTTGTAAAAACGGGCAAACAAAGTTGTATTGTGCAGCTCAAGAGTTTCTTTCCGACAGTAAGCGCATTTGTAGTAAAACATGAGAGTTCCAGGCAAAAGGACCGTTAATACACGACGCACACCTACACTTCGTTATATGTACTTCAAAAAATCAGGATACATAGACATAGATATCGTAGATGTAGAGGTTCGACTATAATAATCATGTATATATTACATAAGTGACATATTACATGTGGCTTCAGAAAAACGAAGTAAGAATAATAACAGATAAGATGATTAGGAGAAAATGAGGTATGAGTGAAAGCCTCAAGTGTTCACCTTGTAATATGAGATAATGAGATCAATTATTTGCCTTAATTGGTTGTTTGATCTTAAAGAGTATAGTTTTCATAGTGAAATATTGTTTCTCTTATCTCTCTCCCAAAAATTCTCACATGATGAAGAATAGCTAAGTATTTTTAAGTTATTGGGCATGATGACATCTGTCGCATCATTTAGTTGATCATAAAATGAGATGGAGTTTTCTAGCAAAAAAAAAAAAAAAAAATGATATGGAATTTGCTCAATTCATGGTTGTCTTGAATGAGCTAGATGATTGACCCAAGATTTAGTAGCCTTCCTTATAAATATATGAACCTTCTTAAGAAAAGTAAGAAACAGATGGATCGATTCAATAATATCTATTCTAAATCAACCAAACTAATTGTTTTTTAATCATTTCAAATATAAATCAAACTCGTTAAACCTACCATCTAACCTAAAAAGTCAAGCCAAACAAATACTATATACATGTAAAACCTGTTTTGATTGTTTTCTATAAACACAATAATAATAATAATAATAATAACAACAACAACAAGAAATTATTTTATAGCTTTCAATAGCTTGAAATTCTTATTTACCAAAAAAATAAAATAAAATCTGGTGCCACGTTGAAGAGAAGAATCCATCCTTAAAGAATTGGAAGCCTGAGTCATGTTTTAACAATCACTTATTCTATATTTTTACTGAGAAGACAATAGAAATTTAATGTGTATTAGATCCTCACCCGAATGATAATTTAATATTATCCAATAGAAGCGAGCATTTATTATGACAACCGTTTAATTTCTTAATAGCATATTCACGTACTGGACATAAACATCTTCTTTTCAACGTGGATTATATGTTGCTCATGAATCATAGGCAACAACCATGATTGCCCTTTCTTAAATTATCACTTCTGGACCCTAGAAATTTTCCCTTTTAACTTCACAAAGCTACGAGTAAACCTATCTATTGATGTTGAATGCATGTAGGTAGCATTTAGTTTCCAGTATAGTGCAAAGATAAGATCGGCACAACATAAGGTGAATATTATGGCATAAAATTCTTCTATTATGTTTGGTGAATGGTGTGCGAAATACAACATAAAATTATTCAACGTAGAAGACCATTCTAGAACATTATATGAAATGGATTGAGCACTTGAGCCTTGGTCATGTGTCCTCTCATACAAAGAATTACACTGAAAAAGAAAAAGAAAGAAAAAATTGAAATTGCCTAAGGAGAGAGCTCATAACACTACAAGGGTCTAATTCCTAATGTCATCATGTACAACGCCTTAGATGGGTATTGTCGGGTAATCCAAACTGCAGAGGAGCTATTTGATGAGATGCTAGCCTGTCATCTACGACCTAAAATTCTTACATGCAGCATTGTGGAAGCTGATGAAGAACGCTCTTCAAATGTTTCAAGGTATCATTTAATTTCTACATTCTTTATGCCATCAGTTTATGCTTCCATGAAGAATATCATATGGATAAAATCCCTCTTCATTTTTGTTTGAATATCTACCGTGAACTACAACCTTAAATTGCAGATGTTGCTCAGCTTCCAACAGTTGTTCGGTTGAGCACTTGCTGCTGCAACTAGTGATCAAGACCCGAGTTTATAAGTTAGTTGGATTATTGGGTACACATTATATAGATTATTGCTGTCACTGGAGGCTTATCACAGCGATCTAACAAGAATCCACACGTTGGATAGAAAAATCAACGTGGTCATGTGGTTTCAAAATTGACAGTGACGTCCAAAGTGTAAATGCAGTATTCAGAACCACAATTGCAAATGAACTAGCATATTGTATGAAAATGAAAATTTGGATCATTGAAGCTTTGAGGAACATGGAGAAATTGAAGACTAACAATTTCTCAAAACCACATTTTCAATCGAATTTCAGACGTCGAGATCCTTATGGTGCAATTGCAATTATCACTACTGATCTAGCGGGATAAAGCAGGATCGACTTTCCCCTACCCATATATAATTGACCTGGGAGAGGGGCATTGCCATGGAAAAATGAAAGGGAAGCCAGATAATCCAGTTTCTAAATTAGCATATGTTGATCTTTTTGTTCTTGGTGATTCACAAATGAAGGGTCTTTCAATTCCTTTGAATTTCAAAACCACTGAACCTTTATGGATCCACAGTACAACAGCTTCCAATACCAAACAAACAGATCTAACCAGAAAGTACTTTAAACAAGCCAGATCCAACCAGACCTTAAACAAATGGATGCAACAAAAACAACAAGACCCTTAAAACCACCAATTCCATTTCCATTACCTCGCAACCGAGCAACGGAATCTGAGGTGGAATTCAGAGCAACTGGAGGAGAAGAAGGAGGTGGAGGCAAAGGGTGTACAACAACAGAAACTTTCATGCCATTGAAGCACTGTCCATTACCACAAATGAAATAGTATCTTTGGGCTTTGTTGAGTGGAATGAAGTCTTTACCACTACTCCAGTTTCCTAGGGCTCCTTCGGTTGTGCAGTTGTCATATCCAGTTTGGTTCACTTCAAACACATTGTACATTGTCTTTTGGTACCTAAATGCTGTCCAAATATTCAGGGAGGGAAGAAAAAAAAAAAAAAGCAGCAATCTTTAGTTTTAATTACTAGAGTTATGGGAAATTTGACAGTAAAGCTATAATTTTGAAGTCGTTATTTCCAATTTCAATGACTTGAATTAAGACCTGTTAGATAATTATAGGTAAGAGAAGGAAAAGCAGCAATCTTAAGGACAGTAAAGTAGTAGAGATCCAGTCTTTGTTTTGAAAAGTAAAAAAGGAACCGAAATGGTTTTTAGGATAATATCTGATGTAACACAGCCAAGAAAAGAGAGATGTTAGAGAGAGAGAGAGAGAGAGAGAGAGAGTACAGATGAGGTCGCCAACATAGAAGGTGTGGTTGTTGGCCCAGAGGGTGTAGTTGATGCCGGGGTTCCATCCACGGTTGGCTCCGACAATGTGGTCAGTAGCGGTGGTGACTGCAAGGAAAGAGGCGGTGGAGATGAAGAGGAAGGTGAGACTGAGACATGTCGCTGTGCTCGTCGCCATAGCCATACCGTGCAGCAACTATGTGCTTGGTCAGTGGGGAGCGTAGTGAGTGAGATGATTGGAAGAGCCTTTTGACTCTATTGACTCACCACTGTGTGGGACCCAGTAGCTTTCTCCTAGCTGTTATCGCTCTTGAATGCTGATATACGTTGGCGCTGTTACTTTTTTGAGTTTTGTAACTCGATAGGGTATTGTTGAAAAAAATTGACGAAAATGGGGTATTAGTTATAAATATGATGATATTTATATAGTGAAGGTGTTGTGTGCATTTTTTTTTTTTGTATTGCCCTCAGTACAAACATAATTATTAAAGGAAGGTATGTGGCTTTTTTGCGCCTTTCTGGTTCTACTGAAAATATAAACATGCTATGTGCCTTTTTCAATTTCCCTAACCTAATCTTTGAATATATGCAAATTAACAAAAATATACATACACAGCCTTCTAACAACAATAGACCTAAAACCTAGAAGTACGTTATAGAAACACATGAATTCAAATCGGTCCAATATATAACTTAGTATATTTATAAATAGTTTAGTAAACCATCTAACACAACCAAACCTGTAAAATCAAATATAATATAACAAAGTATATTTACAATCAATGATTAATAACAAGAAAATAGTAAACTAATATATAACGCCATTTACAATATCTCTATAAAGAGTGACTATTAGATATCGAGAATACATAATCAACTAACTAGGTAATACATACTTCTTCCTAAATCTTATTAGTTGTTTCTTGAAGCAAGTAAACAATGATGGCCTACAACTAGATGTTCTCTCAGATGGCTAAGACTCTGATGAACGAGGAGGAGTATCACTGAACTCTTAAAGAGGAACTAGACTAGGCTATGGCGGTAGTATCAGGGTGATACCCTACCCCATATCTGATGTTTGAGGCTAATGGGTAAGTTGCTTATGAGGAGCTAGTGATGTTTGCAATTAAGAGATCTAATTGTAAGTATCTAGAGTGTAGTACAAGCTAGGGTCAGAACTGGAAGCATCGGCGGGTAATGCACTGCTATCAATCTGGCCAAAGTTAATGAAATGGCAAGACCCAAGGGCATGTCATCATCCCGCTGTCCCCCCCACCATGCTCCTTAAGATGGTAAAGGCCTCTGTCAATGATCTAATGTACATTATATAAATCTTCTGATAGCTTCGCCTAACATAAAGTATCTGCTTGTATTGCATCAATTAGTTAATGCTATGGTCATATAATATACATTACACAAAACGATAAGATACGTGGAAGTAAGCTTACCATGTGTCTCATTATCGCTTTATGATGAGTGATGTACTGGCTTATGTGCTCTCTATACCAGTCATAATAAGCTGGATGAACACTCCGCGGTCCTTAAGGATGAACCATCCACATCTCCTACATAACGTGGTGTGGTGTCATACGATATAACCCACCTAGCAACCAGTGGTAGCCCCTTATGGATGATAAACCCAATCCTACTGCATGGCGTTATATGGGGGAATTTAGCTTATGCCCATATCTATAACAGTATAGTAGCGCTTCCTATCTCTTATGCTCTTGATCATACAGTTTTGCACAGTTGACAATATAACCATGCCAAGCAGCTAAGCCCCAACTAAATGTCCTAGTATATGTGGAATTATGTTAAGATAGGGAGGAACATTATGTAGACAAGTAATGACAATTTATTAGTAAATAGAAAACCTCCCAACAACTGCAAGATGTACATACGGGTATATCGTAGAAGAGTCTCCTTGTCTACACCTCTAGAAAGTACGTTAAATCTCCCCCATAGCCAAGCCAGACTAACTCATCCCCTCCGCCCCCAGTATTGTTTGTCTCTAAGATAGTCCCTTAGCAATCCTCTAGCTACCTTGATCTACACTAACTGCGTAGGACTTGCCAGTATGATCCTATCCATACAAAGACCAAACTGTATCTCTATGTCCTAAAGTGTGATCGTCATCTCCCTATAAGCTATGTAGAAAGTATGAGTCTCAGGTCTCCACCTCTCCACTAAAGCGGTAATAAGGTGATGGTCGATCTGGAAAAATGGCAACCATGAGACTACAAGGAAACCTACGTCCTTTAGGTAAGTGAGCATATGATCGTCCAGTGGTATTTGTGCAATATCTTTTCTCATACTCGACTTTACTTGATGCACTATAACGTGCTTGAATCCTTAAAAGATTAGATTTTTTTTTTTCATCATTATCGTAGAAAATTATTGAACTGTATATTTTAACAAATCAATAAACGTCAAGCCATACCCAGAACTCCCATACATCATGTGATCCATGCCAGGCCTGTCCATGCAATATAGAAGGGTCGCTCGGCCTTAGATCCATCTAACCTACAAAACAAAATAAAAATATCGAGTCATTGATATGGGAAAATAGGAAATAATATGGTATATATTATAATATAAGAAGACAACGCAATATGCCGTTTAGGTATACTATTCCTATTAAGTTGAGGATACCTCCTTCTATTGTGTCCTTCTATCCTACACGCGCTACACCTGCTCTTATCAATAAAGTCTCTCAAATCTATCTCCATATGGTATCTCTTTTCCTCGATTTTCCCAATCCACATTTCAAATATTTATTTGGTACAAGGAATGGGTAATTGAGACTGGGCCAATTTAACTCATTGTCTATGGGTAAGAAGTGTCTGGTATAGACATCCAATTGATGGGACTACTTATATGATTCCCTAATATACCTATCATTAGTAACTCGAATGAAATTTAACACCCTGATCACATAAGAGCACGAGATTCTATAAATTTTCCATTTCCTATATGAATACGTCACCCTATTCATATCCACAATGTGCGTTCGGCTACCTCGTTTTATCACACCATTTGGTTCACGTCTCTAACGGGTCTTCACCTCCCATATCCCATTTTCTCGGCTATAAGCCTTGATGGTATGAGTAAGAGCTCGCCTAAACCACGTGTTAAGCTTCTTTACGGCATACTTCGTACACACTTGCCTAGCGTTCATTCCCTTCCTTGCTTGCTTGACTCTTATTTCCCAATGGTTAATACAGTTATAGAATATTTTCTTCACAAGTGAAGTCAAGGGCTATAGATACCTTATTTTTACCATTTTTTTTTTATTTTTATTGAGCTAGAAATAAAAAAAAAATTAAAACAAAAGAGGAAAAAATTAAAAAAATAAATATAAAATGTCAAGTCAAGCTGATATCGAGTTGAGTCGAGCCTAATCGTATCAAGTCAAGTCCAATCGTATCAAGTAAAATCAAGTTGAGTCGTTTGGGATCAAATCAAATAACAATATGTGTTGAAATTAATAAATTCTAAAAGTCATTAAAGGATCGGGGTTCATTAAAATATTTTAGCCTAGTTTGATATAAAGTGGATTTTTTATTTTAATTTATATTGGGCTAAAATAAGCTTAGGATTTGTTAAATAGATCATTGGATCAAATCAAGTTAGATCGAGTTGGGCCCAAAAAATAGAGAGCCCAAATTGAGATAAAGTTTTTAGAAGTTAGGTCGAATCTTCAAAGAACTGTTATCTGTAATTCGTTATCATATCTAGGGTTTGTTGAGATAAAAAAAGAGATACAAAAGATTCAATCGTGGATTTATAAATAGGAATTTGACAATGGACTTGAGGACATTTTTTTTACACATCCCAATACCCAATCTCTAACATATTTCCTCGAACAATTCATACGCCACGTTAGTCATACATTAACAATATATTATACAGCGCTAGCACATCCCTCACTTCGCTGCCATCACAATCAACACATACCAACTTACATGTCCTTATCCCTCAAGCTACAGTCACACAATCACACTGCCAACAAATACTAATTCATGCCCTCAATTCATGACTGAGCACTACACCATCACACATGGAACACACGCCAAACTTTACGAAACATTAAAGATACAATCTAACATCCCACACATAAGTTGACGCCTACACGCTATCACTAACACAATTCAATACACTACACCAATCCCCTTGACCTCTACTGCTGCACATCCCTTAACTACATAAGTCATATGCTGACAGCCCCAATCGATCACACACCCACTTTAATACCCACTGCACTGACACATGTCATAGCCCTGATTAAACAGCAATCATGCCATCCTTTCCTCGCTAGATCACATTCACATACAAGCAATGGCTCATGCACAACACTCACTCCACATTTACACGTTCACAACCCTCACACAATTACTCTTTCACACATTGAGCACTGACACACACATACACAAACACAAATGCCCACAATTCACAACCAAGACACACATACTACATCCACTGAATCTATACGCGATCACACGACTATTATAGCCAAACTTGGCCCATTGCACAACCACACGCACAAGCTACTTCAATATGCAATTCATCACCGAGTACATACACGCCATACTCCAACACATACGACTCGATTTATTTAGGTAAAAAAAATTAATTAAATTAGTTTTATTTTATTTTTTATTTTATTAGTTAATTTAATTATCTTTTACTAATTTTTTTTAGTGTAGGTTTTTTAATTATTTTATTATGGTTATTATTATTTTTATTGTCATAATCGTAGGATATTTTTTAGATAATTTGAATTTTTGGATAAATTTAGTTAGTTGAAAATTGCATTTTAAAAAATATATATATATATAAAATAAAAATAATAATCGTATCTTTTTCTCTAAGATCCGTATTTTCAAGCATATTGCAGTAAAGATTTAGAAATAATACGAATTTAGATTGTATCTTAGTAGATCTTATATATAAAATTTAGAAAAGGCATCTTTTGATACGTAGTGATTTTAAAAATAATAATAATAATAAAAATTGTAACTGGGATTTTCAAAAGATTTAGTTAGTTTTTTTTTTTTAAAAATAGATTTGTGAAATTAGATTTCTTAGATTTTTTTTTTAAAATAAATAAATGATTAAGTAAACATAAATTTGGCTTGATTTTAAAAAAAAAAAAAAAAATCTACCCGCTAAATATTTTATAAAAAAAGAACTACATTGGTTTGATTTCGACTAGCGAGTATATAGGTATATTCAAAGTAACCGTAAAAAAAATAAGAAAAAAAAAACTTTTTTCCTTTTTTTTTTTTTTGAAATTCGTAATAAAAAAATAGTAAAAAATTTATTTTATTTATATTTTGTATATCTTTACATATCTTAGTATTTTTTAGAAAAATATAAAAATAAAGCCCATTAATTGATTTTTTTTTTTATTTTTACATGGTGACTTAGTTTTAATAAGTTAGCCCTTGAACTTTGTTTTTCTAGTTATTTTTCAAAAAATTATTTTCTTAAAAAATATGTGGATCAATAGCCAAATTAGGATAAGGTTTTATTACTCGAAAACTCTAATTTCATTTTTTACCAATTTAACTGGTTAGCGACTCTAATTTTTTAAAACGTTTTTTTCAAAACATTTTTTAAAGAAAAATATTTTCTTAATTTTATATCGAGTAAATTATATTAAGCAATTTAAGCTTAATATGAATTATGTTAAGGAAAATCGAAATAGGGCTCGATAGGGGCAATCCCATATAACCTTTCACTACGACATTGTAACTCTCGACGATGTTGAAGGTTATATATTTGAACCAATAGAAACGGTCATGAGCTAATGTCCATTTGTTCTTGTCAAAGGGTAAGAACCATGACAGTACGTCCTCTTTTACTTTCAACATTTGCTCTATTAAATGATCAAATTTCTTAGGTTGTGCCTACATTGCAGCAACTATAGTTAGCTTCTTGCACAGTTGGTTCTTATGCGCCTTGTTGAAGTTGCTAGCGACATGCCATATATACCATCTCTAAACCACAAATGGTTCCTTCCGGCCAACTTCATCTTCCTTAAGCACATTCTCAATATTAAAGTGCCTGTTTGTGATCAGGTAAATTGTCTCCTCTTGACCATTGACAACGAATTTCTTCAATCTTTTCAGAAATCAGCCCCATGTCTCCACGAACTCTTTGTCAATAAGCAAATGCCAATGGGACAATATAATTATTCCTATCCATAGAACAAGCAATCAACGGTACATGGTCATTCTTCTATTATAGAAATGTACCATCAATATAAACAACAAATCGACAATACTTAAATGCGTACATGCACAACCCGAAGGTCCAAAAGATCCACTTCATGATGGAAACTCCAAGCTCTAGGAAGTCCCTCCATCCCTAAATTACCATTGTTCCAAGATTTGGAATTTTTATTGTGTTCAATGGAATATGAAGCTTATTGTATGCTTTCTCCCAATTGCCATATGCTATCTCCATAACCTTTCTTTTGGCATCCCAAACTCTCTTCCTTATCACGTTATACCTAAACATGGTTAAAATATTTGCCTATAGGTCTATAATCTTTATATCTAAATTCTCCCTAACATTGTTGATGAAACAATTGGACATAAGTCTACATCGATTTGTCTGCAGTCCTATGTCACATTGGGATTGACACATGTGTGTAAACCTTTAAGAATTATTATGACGAATAGCCTCATTAATCTCTTATATGATGTATGTAGCCTCTACTTGCCTCCGTTGTCCTTCTCCATGAAGGGAAAAGCCCATAGGTACAGTTTTGATTTATTAATTTGGTAGTCACAATGGTGATTGATGTGATATCTTTTCACAATGTCAATAAGCTTATCCTTTGTGATGAAGCATTGCCCAACAAACAAATCAACCACATTTACCTAGTTACTACTCTTCGCCTCTATGTCCTCTTCAAATACTACATAACCACCGCTACTACCGATGTTCATATATGGAGCTGGATCTCTAACTAATGATGTTATCATCCTAAACTGATTGTGTTGGGAAGGCATTCAAATCCCCTGGCTAATAGGGCTCGGCAAAAAAAAATGTGAACCGTAGATCAAATCGAAAAATCATTTTTTTTTTTTTTTTTGCAAACCATTTGGTTTACAATTTGGTTTAGTTATGTATCAATGGTCCACAGTTCAATTTGAGAAAGCGAACCGAACCAAACCGTTTAGTTAAATAAAAAAAATTTGTGCAATTAGTTTGTACTTTTTCATATTTTTTTCCATTAATATTCATAAATTTCATCAAATTTTTCATATCTTGTTATTCTTTATCATAATTTTGTGTCAATTATTAAAGTTAAGTTGAGTAAATTCCATTTGAAATTTCATATTTATTAAAGATAAAAATGTTTAGTAAAAATTTAATACAAATGGTTTGAACCATAGACTAAACCAGTTTTAATTAGGTTCAAAAAATTTATGAACCGAATCCTATGGTTAAATTCAACTTAAAAAAAAAAAAAACCGAACCGTTATATTAGAATCAGTTCGTTGGGTGGGGGGGGGGGGGGGGATGGTGTGGTAGGGGAACCATACCAAACCGAACCGCGTCTACCCCTACTGGTTAGTAGTCAACCGAGGAATGAGTAAGATGTTACTTGATATATATTCTAACATGGCTACATAATCTACAATATTTTCCACTTTTACAATTTGCTCTTCTAACTCAAATTTAACCCCACCTACTCCCCCTCATCATCACTTTCAAGTCCTATGGGAATCGATTCTTCATCAAGGTTATAGCCAGGCTCATCTTGTAAGATTGACCCTATCACTGCATCAAGTGCCTCTTCATTGATTTCTTTATTCACACCACCCTCCCAAAAGGTAGGCTCATCCATTGAAAAAGTTTCTTGTCCATCGTATATGGGGAAGTCTTCCTTAGTTTGCTGGACATGTGGTGTTGGGTTGTTGGAAGGGTCAACCCGTAAAGTGTTTTGGACAATGTTCTAGTTTAGCTGATTGGAACTCCTAAGATATATCTCCTGTATCCTGTTTTCTCTGAATGCGTTAGTCATTTCAATCAAGTTTTCCATATCATCATTGTTTGTAATAGCCATTAAAGTGTACAAAATACCTTCTTTATAATAAAAAGGGTGTTGCTAAACAAGCTCCACTCTACTAGGATGAACCTCGATATACGCACATATCCACTAGAGGAAATAACTGAAGTTTGAATCCTTCCTTATCCTCAACTTTTTCACCGAGTCTCTATCATATTGCGAACCATTACTTCCATTGACTATGTTCCTCCACGCATACATAATAATTTTCACATAATCAACAATTGTCAACCTATTCATCTAATAATTCCAAAATCAATTAAGCTCATATTACTTTGGCTAGTTTGTGGCACTTATACAATTTCACTTCTTGGTGGGGCGTCTTATTGCACCTATAATTTTATTTCTCAGTAGAGCGTCTCATCACATGCTATAAATGTAAGCACCCACACAATTTCACTTTTTGATGGGGCGTCTTATCACAAATTATAAATATGAGCACTTACACAATTTCTCTTTTTGATGGGACATCTTATCACATACTATAAATGCATGCACCCACACAATTTCACTTCTAAGTGGGTCGTCTCATCACATACTACAATTGCAGGTGCAAGCTTGCTTCCTTAATGTATATGTAAAATCACCTACAATTTACATGTGGCATCCTTATTTTCTTACATAAACACTACAATTTATATATCTACATACTAACATATGAATAATGTACTAAACATAATATGAGTATTAAAAATATATAAATATTAAAAAAAATTATCATCTAACTATAATTTACACGGACGATATAAATATTACCATACTAACAATCTCATTTGCATATTAAAAAATAAATGCGAAAAAAAAGGATGGACGAGTATTACTTATAAATCAATCTAGAAAAATAAGGTCACATTATCGCTTAGAGAGTTTAAGAGATTTTGGAAAGTGGTCAATGTAAGACTGAAGAGTGCATATAGAAATTAAGGTTTATGTACTAGGTTACTGAAGGCACATGGCATGTTTACATCTCCAATAGAACAAAGAAGGTGTAAGAAAGACATGCTAATGCATCTCTAGGGTTGGATACATGGAGAGGTACCACAATAGAAAAAAAACAAGAGAAAAGTTAGCAATGTCCGAGTAGCTACCAACTAGATATGACACACTAGTATCATATTTGACCTACAATCCACTAAATATAACTCACTGGTCTGAACTAAAGGATCACTCGCCACTACTCTTTACTAAAGAGAATAAATAAGAGTTGGAGGGTAATAAGAACATTAGGGTTACTCAAAGAGAAACTCAAATAATTTTTTATATTGATTAATGACTGCATACATTTAAGTGAAGGTTTATATACCTATCCACTAAGGTTACTTTATATATATGAAAAGATAAAAGGGTATTCTTACAATTAGGTTACATAATATATACTAAAAGGGATAAAAAAGACAAAGAATATTCAGTATGAAAAAGTAAAAAATCATTCTCAAATGTCATGTTAGAAGACACGTGTCACTCGATAGCTAGACGTTAGAGAGATATGGTACAAAGTAGACTAGAAAATGAATTTGTAATCAAGGGTCGACTAGATTTGGATTAGATCGAGGCCCCATCAGTCTCGCTACAAAGTAGTTAACTTGAGTTAGGGTCGGATGTTTGTAGTCAGCTTGGGAGCTCAGGTCAGATAATCTTTGAGGTTGTCTTCTCAAATATCCTATCATAGCATAGCTGCTTAGCAGGAATAGGTCTAGCACACGTAAGGGTCATGTATTCAAATTCGTAGAAGATCAGGTCGGGATAGGAATCTTCGTCTCAAATAAGGCTTCGAGTTATTATTCTTTGAGTGAATTCTTGAAGTCCTCTAGCTCAACTTCATGCAATCGATCCATGAGGCTAATTCCTATTACATGTGCCTTCTTAATCAAGGAAGGTGCAATCTTCATATGCACATTTCTGAAGGCGCATGCAAAGCTAATGCCTTTAATACAAAAAACGTACACACACTTCACTACACCAATACTATAATTTATCATAACCATCCCATTTTCATCTAATTTTTCTAATAGTGCCCTATAGAGGTACAAAAACCCCTACTATTCTTATGTCATAAGATGATAAAATTGGAGAATGGACTCTCGAGAAAAGCTCTCCTAAGGTAATTGCCAAGGGGGTTAAAATGTTTATTTTTTCTTTTCTTTTTTTTTTTAGGTAAATGGGATTGAAAAGTTGCTACACCAAAAAATGAAAATACAAATGCCCTACATTTAATTTCTCTTAGTTATATCATTGAATATTTTAAATGTTATAAATAAACTTTTAAATTTTGATAAATTCTTAAATTTTAACCTTTATGCAGAAATAAACACTCAAACTTAGCAAAGTTTGGCCAAAAAAAGAAAATTTAGCAAATTATACTCTAACATTTTGAATTTTGATAAGTAAACGCTCTTTGAATTGTTAATTTATTGAAATTTCCTCAAAAGTACTTGATTATTTATTTAACCTATTAAAAAGTGTGTATTAGATGTATATGGTAATATTTTCCTTAAAAAATATCATGACCATCCATCTGGATAATTTCTTCCATAATCTTTTTAACACATGAAAGAGTAGGGTCATAGGTAAATCTCATTTTTTGGTGTATAAATCCCATATGTCATGGCTTCATTAATAGGTGCCCATAACCAATTTGAAGGAGTCCCAAATAGAGGCCAATCAAAGGCCTAACTAAGAATGTTCAGTTGATTGTGGTCTATGTCCAAAGGTCACAAAGATGCCTTATTCTTGTAAAGTATCTACTTGAGTAGATACACCATATGGAGACAGTAAATAAGTAGGAGTATAGATAGATAATTTATAGGCATTAGACAAAATTGATCTTAATAATTCATTTGGAGAGATCTTTCCTAAACAAGAAGGGTTTCCCCCTCATCTATAAATAACTTATTTAATAATGAAAATATATTATCCTAGAGAATCTCTCTATTTTCCTCTCTAATTCCTATAAGTGTTATGAGTTAGGTTGACTTGACACTCTTAATAGCCCTTAAAGAGTTTAAGTGTCATGTAGAAGTGCCCTTGACTAAAACTTCTGTAACAACTAGTATTGAAACTATGCTCAAGGGGGAAAGTGAAATGTTGTTAGAAGTAAAGAGTGGTGTTCTAGCTATTACTAAGGAGATTAGCCATGGAGAACACCACATTACCAAGTAAAGAGCTTAGTCAATGGACATGCTTATGGCACTCAATGCTAGACTTAATAAGACAAAGTTATGTGTTACTAAGGTAAAGGAGGAGTTCAAGGAATCACAGGCAGCCCGCATAAAGAAGATAGAAATGAATCTCCATAAGGAGACGTAGGAGACTTTGGATTGCAACATTAAAATCCTACTAAAGTAAGATGACAACCTTGAAGGTAAGATAAAAGGCATGGTCAAAACTGATAACATGGAAGCAAAGATAAAGTTAAGGAAATAACTGATACAATTGTTACGACCTTAAGGAAGCATATAAAAAGACTTAATATACAACTAGTAATGAGTCTTAATGTGGATAAATTTATCATAGCAATTTTATAGTATTTTCCTTACATTTTGTTTATTTTTAAAGAATTTAATACTTAATTGAGTAAAATTTTGATTTCAAGGTTTGAATGCATTCTTGGATTGAAAATGAAGAAAAAGGAATCAAACTTCACTCAATTTAAAGCCTAAGCGAGAAAGTTAAGGAGTTTTGAAGTGGGACATGACCAAACTGCATGATCATATCCAACCAAGAGACTAATATAAGAGAATAAGGGAGTTGGTCACAGAAAGTTACATAACTATGAGACACATCGTGTCTATGTAGGAGAAGAAAGGCCCAATTTGCATAGAAAATTACATTACCAATGGGCACAACCGTATCTCAAGTCGTATCCAACCACAAATGAATTTTGCACCTAAGAAATAGAGAGTTACACGACTTATGAGACACGACCATGTCCTAAGTTGTGTCCAATGCCACCAAATGCACCATTTCTATTCAATATAAAAGGGGATTTGAGGGTTTTCAAGGGCAATTTTTAACATACAAAAGATGAGACTTCAAGGACAGAAAAAGAATCAAGGGTGGAGCATCATCAAAGCTTAAAGATTGGGAAGATTCAAAATAATCAAAAAGGTTTTTTCATGGATTTTACATTGTTTTTACTATAACTTTCTTTCTTTATCATAATGTTAGCTGAAATCTTTGTATTTAGACTTGTGAAACCTAAGGTTCTTATGTAACTATTGAATTGAGTGTTGAATTTCAATAAAGTTTTAGTTTCTTGATTTAATTATGTGTTCTTCATTGTCAATATATCAATATTTGATATTATGCAAGAAGATTCAAAAATCTCCTGTATAATTAGATTCTGACATAATTGAAGGGAATTTTATATACACTTAGAGATAAGGTACATAATTCTTCTGAAAACTTGTAATTTTTTTGTAGGGATTTGTTATTCATTAATGCAATCTTAGAATATGCTATTGGTGAACAAATTTCGATAAGTAATTTAAGGTTAGGGTTAATATACTTAAGAAAGATATTAGTTTTACTCGAGAATTTTCTCGATCAATGAAACTAAAGAAGAAATTGAATGAATTTTGTTAGGTCGCATGAAGAATTCTAGGGGAAACAAGTTAGAGATACATTATTCACTTTTGGGAAGTAGTTTTAAATTTATTGCTTTCCAATTGTTTAGTTGAGTCTTGCATTTAGTTTAGTTGGTAACTTTAGTTCCTTTTAATTTAGTCATATTCATCACGATTTTTCAATTAAATAACATAGTTAAGATGGGTATTAGTACTTGGAGCCTTTGAGATATTGACTCAGACTTACATCCGTTATACTAGAATCTGATAAGTGTATCTGCCTCATGTCAATTGGCAATTTGCATGGCAGTGTTAGCCAATCAAATGACAATTCAATTAGCTCTTAGATTAGATGTACCAGAGTTAAAGTACCTCAAGGTAACTCAATTTGTGAGAATGTTAGACAATTTTCTAATGGATGTTGAATAGTCCTTTAGTTTTATCAAGATTATTAAGGATAGAAGTAAAGTAAAGACTAGTGCTATATATTTGAGAGATACCATAATGGTTTGGTAAAGGAGAAGGGACAACAAGATTACCTTATGGGCAAGGTTTATGCTAATGTTTAGAGACTAATTCTCTCCTCAAAATGCCAAAAAGAGACTTTGACACCTTACCCAACAGAGTATAGTGATGTGGTTGTTTGAAACACCCTTGTCAAGTTGTTATAGTAATTTATTTAAGTAGTAGAAATTTTTTTTTTTTAGGTCATGTTGATAGAAACTATATTCTAATAGGAAAAATCTTAATTTATTTATCTTCGAGTAACTCTAGACTTATTTTTAAATTTTATCTTATAGTATAAATGTCTAATTTAAGGTTCTGATTATAATTTTATTTTACGTATAAGGTAGAAATATTTTATTAATATTATATATATCTTACAATATCTTTATACATAATTTATTTTTCTAAATACTATTTATTCTCATTTCAATTAGTTCTTTATTTTTCTATCTTAATTATAAACTCATCCTATATTCAAAAAAGTTTTAGAATAACCTAAACTCTACTTAAAACCTACTCTAAACCCTATTCTAATTTCCTTCTTTTCCTTTTACAGCCACCAAACGGTAGAACTCACCATCTAGCCAATCTTTCTTGAAAACCGTCATTTTTGCTCAAATCCTTCTCATCTAGCTCTAATCTCTCTCACCCACACAACAGTCTCAGACAGCCCTCACTAGCTCATTTTCTATTACTATCTTGTTTATTATTACTGTTATCTTTTGTTTATTACCAGACAAACTCTACCTCTCTGTTTTCAGGATGTACTTTCGTGAGGAACTTTTCCTATCGACCTCCTAATCCTTCTTCGCCGAAGTCAACCCGAAACTTTGAATAGCATTAATACCCATCTTCTTGGTTAAAAGAAGCTTTTCAAGTCCGATTCATTGGTGAGTAAGTACTTCTTCGACTAGGAGTTCTAGTACGCCTTCGACCAGCTTCACCACTGAGGCTCTCCGTTACCAAGCTACAGCGATGTCTTATTTTATTTTATTTATCTTTTGTCATCTCCGGTGGGAGGTCATTTTCGAGCTCAAACTCTTGAAATCTGCTTTGGTCCCTTGCCCTCCACTTTTTTGGCCATCATCTCAGGGATGAGTTATGACGGATTCTTCTCCTTCAATTTCCTTCATCGGGCCGACCCATTTTATTTCATGGAGCTATTGTTGTCATCTTCTTGCTTCTCCTACAACGGTAATAATGGTTAGACATTCAACTTCGTTTAGGTCTTCTTCAGTCTACCCTTTATCGAAGATACTGTAGACGCTTTCGATCGAGTTTCGATGAGTCCTTCTAAGCCTTTCCAATCACCGTTTTGCACTTGTTTATTCATCAAGTCAACATGCAAGGATCTCTTCTTATTTCCGTAAAGCTTACATATTGAGATATAAGCTTTTGTCCTTATTTTGAAATTCTCCTGTTGGAAATCTAAAGCTATTATCATATGTTATGTTTATATTACTTTATTATCATATACCCTGAGTAACATATATGATATATATATAATAACTCTGATTTTTATAACAGTTTCATGTTATGATGTTATGGCAGTTAACCATAAACTATAGATTATGCATCTCCTTCATAATTTTCATTAACAATTTAAAATTTCCATTTATGTTATTTTATTAATTGAAGTTTCTGTCCTTCTTTTAATTTTTATTATTGTATTTACTTATTTAATCTTCATTGAGCCATTGTTTCCATTGATGAAGGAGGAACCTATGCAAGTTGGTTTTCATCTAATATCTATTGAAGAAATAAAAGAATGATAGTAAATTATGACATGATTTACAAATACACATGATTATTTTATTTTATTCTCTTCCATTTTGGAACTTCCGACACTACTTAAAAATGTAAATATGAATGTCTACTGTTTAATGTTGTTGCTAATAACATTTAGTATTGATAATAATAAGTAACTAATTAATTGGAAAGATGAGTGACGACTAACTAATTTAAATTAAAAGAACTTTAATTCTATAGTTCTAGAGTCAAACTCCCTAATTGAAGCTATTTGACTAATTTTAATTAGGACATTAAATTGATTTAAGATTGGATAAAGAATTATTTAACAATCATCCAAGGTTTGGTATATACTTGTTCCTAATTTCAAATATACTGGATTTTGAGATTCTCTTTGGATCGGCTGTTAGAGGTAGTCAATACAGGACTTAAAGTTGAGATATTTCAATTAACTGTTGAGAAGTTATCCTAGGTACATGGTGCTTGTTTGTATGGTTGTGCACGTTAGAACTTAGAATGTAATCGGACTAATTTATATACTGACTAAATGACCTTGACTGTTGGTTGTGCTTGACTCGCTCGCTCTAGTGGCTCGTAGTAGCAGTTTCCTAGATGAGCAATCACTAATCATATGTGAAAATTCCCTAATGAACTTGTATATGGGATGATGCAGCAAGAACTTTAAGTTTTTGGTCTTTGGACTTTAAACTTTAGACTCTGAACGTAAAGGACTTAAATGAATATTTATATTATATCCACCTATGTATATAGACATAGATCATGTGTGGCGGGGTTATAAGTATCCCTTTATTGTTTGTTGGCCTAATTTGAAGATATTTAAATTGTTGATTACTTATATTCTATTACAGTTGCATTATATGCATGCATATGTTCTAGGCTTGGCATCCATGTATGATTATGCACCTATACTAAGCTTCAACTTATTCCTTTATTTTTACAGTTGTAAGTTGACTTGATAAGTTGCGACAAGTATGGATCATCGAGTTGGGAAAGAGAGGCAATTAGCTTAATATGTTGTAGAAGATCAAGATCTAGTTATTTAGTATGTTTGGGGCTAAAGTGACTTACTTATGAGTCATTCAAATTGATGTATTTGTAGATTTGTTGTTTTGAACTTGTTAAGTAATTATTACAAGTGATTTTAGAGATTGTAGTAGGTTTTAGTTCCTTAACATATTCTTAAAAGTTGGGGACACGAGACTGGTTGTGGCGCTCTACGGTTCTAGGGTGTTACATTGTTCAAGAGTTTTCAAAGCTCAAATAATGCTCTCATTATTTTTCTACATGGCTATAACCATAGATTAAATTAAAGTTGGAATGATAAGAGGTAGACAATGTCTTCAAGGCAATAACCATAACTAAGGAACTAATAGAGTTTCAGAAGTGGCAATAGAGATCCATCACTAGTAGTGATACGAAAAGGAGGAGGAAGAGATGGACAAGTCCCCAAGTCCATAAAAGGGAAAAGACAAGATGAATGAGAAGATGGGAAAAAAAAAGGGTGAGAATTGAAATGATGCTTCTATAAGGGCTACATTTTACTAAGAACTACACAAAAAAAAAAATAATAATAAAATAAAATAAGAAGAACATCTAACTACTCTAATTATAGATGACAAATCAATAGAGATGAGAAAGTTTAACTAGGTACACTTTGTTTTCTTTATACCATGAAATCCTAAGGCAATGAAAATCTTGACGTTTAATACATGTTAAAATCAAGGTAGTTGGAGAGAAAGAAGAATGTTGTGGTAAACATGGGAGCTTCCCATTTATTCATTTTTAGAGTAAGTTTTGAAAGAAGTAAGCTCAACTTAAGACAGTAAACTCAAAGGAGGTACCAATTTTAGAGATTGCTAAAAGTATGGAATTTAGCATTGATAAATGATGTATGAGGAAGACTATAAAGTTAGTCCCTATGGATAACTTGAAGCTTGTCATCAACTTAGACTTCTTAAATTAGATTGAAGCAATTATTGTTCTTCGATCAAATTGTGTTTTCTTACTTAGTAGGAAGTATGTATAATTACTATAACTAAGACTTAGGAAGACTGGCTAAGCACCACTATGTAAATGACAAATGATGATAAGACAATCAAGTTGGAGTCACCTAAACAAAGGAGCAAAAGTCCATAGTAGGACTCAATAAAGATTAAAACCAAATAAAGTGTTAGATCAGGTTAAAATCCCCTTACAAAAAGATAGATCAAGACATATTAAAGCATTATATCTTACTTTTAAAGACAGTAATTATTAGGGAATATCATTACTATAAGTACAATAGAGACCTTGGTCGGGAATTTGAGCTAAGTTGTAGGGAAGCACAAAACTAATGAAGACTTAGGTTTGAAGACATGGTGAGGATGTTGCCTAATTTAGAGAGAGAAATGATAGAGATCATGGACTGATCACGTGCTTCTGAGCCCGAGGACTCGCTCATTTAGTTCATCGAGCCATCCAAAGTGAGTTAAACTTAGAAGAGCAATGCTTTCTCTGGTCCGACCTGCTAAGTTACCCTGCCCTCCACCTCATCTAGGAGACTACTAAGGTGACCAACCCGATGTTGAGATGAGCCTACCCCAGAACTTTTATCTAAGACCAACTACAAAATGCGCATACTATCGACCTAAGTTACTGCCGAAGCTAGGTGACAGCACTCGGAATTGATCTCCTAAGGCAAACCCGATAATGAGCCGCTACCTAAAACATCCCTTTCCCAGTTTTGAATGTTTGAATTGTCGAGCTGTTGTACTATTGACATAGACCTGATCAATTCTGACCACCCTTACTCAGCCAATAGTATCATTAGGACTACAAAATGAGCAAACAACATGCGCATTGTCCTTTCTGATATCTATGCTATCCTTTCTGCCACTGGATGTTCTTTTTGCTTGATTAAAATGTTACCCCTATAAATTATTTCATTTCCCCTTACTAGTAAGAGTCCTTTTTTTTTGTAATTTACACTAACTTAGGATTTACCTTAATTAAGTCATTTAAATACTTGTACACTATAATAGCTGCAACAGTGAATTCAGATTGATATTTAGACGTATTTTCGTGAGCTAAGTTTCTCCTCTTACTCTCCATTACTCTTATCTAGCCTATTGAGCGTAGACTAGTGGTAAGTGACCTCTATCTACACTTGTACGTCATATCAAGTGTAACCTGAGTTTATGTGAGATGTTAATGAATCATATCCTACATTGATGCATGGGAACCTCTAATCAACCCTCGACTTTCATTTACTCTTCGGACCATCTCATGGTTCAAACCCATCCCCTAGTTACATACAATACCAAACGTTGTGTATTTATCCAGTCGGACCATATCATCTTGGTATTAGAGCTTTGCTATGTTCGAGATAGTTTCTATTACCTTATCCTTAATGATTTGGTTACTATTTTTGAATGCATTAGAGGTTCTGTTGTTGTCATAGAGAGTATGGTAGGTAAGTAGTGCTGAAGAAATTTTGTGCTCCATTTTCCCTTGTTTCTTGTTCACAAAATAGAGTATAATTGTTAGCTTGTTTGTCGTGTGTATTGGCAAAGCGATGACGAAAGTTGGGTGTTATTATACTATTGTTATCTGTAGAAAGAACTTTAAGTGGTATTTTGACTATCAATCTTGTGAGATAGCTTATAATGTTCAATTCAAGTGTTTAAGGAACTATAGGTAACCAAGAGAGTAGCGCACAAAATGGTCAAGGTTAACAAGGAAGTTTCACTCTCCAGTCAATGCATGACTGGTTGGATAGGCTCATCATTCTTATGGTTAGTTTGGTGACTATCATAAATGAAGATAAGCAGCAAGCTAAAAATGATCCATATAGAGGACGTGAATAATTAGAGAGAGGCAATGGCCAATTTGGCCAAGTTAATGCCCCAGTTCGACCGACCCGAGTTGAAGGATTAGATAAGGTTGCTAGGTATAGGCTAGCACTCAATGAAATCAAAGAGGAGGAAAAGGAAGGAGGCAATAAGGTAGAGTAGTACTATGAACCAGAAGAGAGGAATATTCAAGCCTCTAAAGTTAAAGGGTTGATGATTCGTATTCCAAGTTTTTCTAGGAATGGTGATGCTGAGGACTATTTGGATTAAGTAGATTAGATTGAGAAGCAATTTGAATGCTAAGAAGTACCCGATAATGCAAAGGTTAAATTTGTTGTGTTGGAGTTTACTAGTTATATCGCCCTATAGTAGAAGAACATGTAAGCTACCTAAAGAGGGGAAAGAGAACGTGAAGTTAAGAGTTGGGATGAAATGAAGAGAGTCATGAGGAGGAGGTTTGTTCTAAACTACTATTTACAGGACGCCTTCAAATGGTTACAAGAGTTAAGGCAAGGAGAATCAAGTATAGATGCGTATGTGAAGGAATCCTAAATGTTAATGATCTATTATGAAGTCATTAAGCCAAAAGATTGAACTCTATCTCGATTCATTAGTGGATTGAAGTACGAGATTAGGGATATTTTGGAAACCTTGGATATTAGAACACTCGATGACACTATCCGAGCCCCCTAGAGGATTGAGAAGCATTGGATAGGAAGATTCCGACCTCTTGTTAATCGACTTGCCACTAGCTGAACTACTCCTAGCAAACTTATATAACCAAAACTAAGTAAGGTTACTAAGACTCAACCTACTCAAGTTACCAAGGCAGAGGAGAAGGAAGTCCTAAGTAAGTTTGAGAAAGGCCAGAGTTCAAGAAGGAAGATGATTGAGATCAAGTGTTTCAAATGTCAAGGATTTGTACACATGGTCGCTTAATGTTCGAACAGAAGAACCATGGTGATTTGAGCCAAAGCACCAGCTATTAAAGTAGACAGTATTGATGAAGAATTGGAGGACTTAAAAGAGGTCAGACAAACCAAACTGTCCAATGAGAAGGAGGTCATCTATAGTAAGGAGCGTAACTTTATGCCTACCACCCTAGTGTTAAGGAGAACCATAAGTGTGAGTCTTGTGCCCAAAGACAAACAATGTGAGAATCTGTTCTGCATTAAGTGTAAAGTGTAAGCCCCACGATCAACTACTCGAGGTTCGATTCGTAGAATTTAGGGGGATTAAGCAAATTGTGCGATCTAACCTAAATTTTAAGACAAAACTAGAAATATTAATAAAAGTGATCCCATAAGTTTAGATTTAAGAAAATAAATAATAAAATAATTAATTATTATAATATTGAATTATATGTAAATTTCCCTTTATTTATCAGAAATACATAAAATGAGTTTCAATAACTAATGAATCGATAGAGATAAATTATATGCGTACTAAAAATCATAAAATAACTTAAATAATATTTAAAAGTATTTATTTATACCATATATGTATTTACATGTAGGTCAAAATATCCAAAATTACTTAAAATACCCGAAATATACTAAAATAATACTAAATAATTAAAGAAAAATATGGAAAAATGAGAAAATATCCAAAAGTTGGTCTTGGTAGCTTGCAAATGGAAGAAACAAAGTGAACCAATCAAAATTAAACAAATAGAAAGTGAAAATGGGATAAGATAAGGCTAAATGTCAACTCAATTTAATGCAAAAAATTCACATAGAGCTCTATAAATACCCAAAAATTTTCAAAAGCTCATTTGGTCAGTTAAGAGTATTAAAGAAATAGAAAGAACTGAAAGAGTGAGGGTTAGGGTTTATTTACAAAATCTATAAAAAATCTATATAATTAGGGCAGTTAGGCCAAACCCATGACTTACAATCAACTGGAACCAAACCGCTGCCACCACCACTGCTTAGCCTGACCAACACACATGGTGCCACCTCTAGTGGCCAAAAGTCGATCGGACAGATAAGTCCGATTTCCAACCAAATCTTGTTTAATTCTGTAAAAATATTAAATATATTTAGAAAATTATGAAATTCGTTATTCTAAGATATTTTAGTATGTGGATTTAGAGAAAAAATTTATTTTGATGAATTTATGTCTAGAAATATATTGTCTTTAAGAAACCACATAAAATTGACGGAAGTTTGATTTATAAATAAATGACCTTAAAAGTGTAATTTTTAGCTCAAAATTTTTTTGTAGGCTAGTTAGAGTATTTAAAATAGTGCTATGAAGCCCTTTTTTAGAAATGAATTTTTGAAATTTTTGGATGATTTTTAAGCCTTAAAATGATGCAAAAAATGAGTAATTTTGAGCTAATTAGGTAATTAAAGGGATAATTACTAATTTAGTGCATAATTATTATTTTAAGAAGTTAAAATCTGATGTAATATGATATTTGTGACAATTAGGGTGTTAGATGTAATTATTAGGTATATTACATAGTATATATGTAATATATAAATGGTATATTTTAGGTTAATTTTGTAATTTAGGGTAATTAGGTATAAATTCTGATTTGGGGGTGCATTTAGATATTTTGAGATGTTGGTTGATGTTAGTAGATGATATTTGAAGTGATATGAATATTAGATGTGTATATTATGTACATATTAGATAATAATATATAATATGTAAGTGTAAGAAATTAATGAGCGAGAAAATATTAGGTTAAAATTGATATTATAATAATAGTAGAAATATACAATAAAAATGATATGGAACTTAAATTTGGGCAATTATATGAAAAATATAAAATTTTCTTATATCGGGAGTAAATTTAGTAGTTAAGTTAAGATATATGGTATATCATACGAACTAAAATACTAATTTAGGGTTAAATATGATTTTAAGATACTTGAAAATAATATGATTAATTTCACATTATGGGTCGAAATGAGTTTCTAAGGTTCGCGTATAAAACCATACTCAGAAACTAAACTAGAACCCAATTTAAAAATCAATTCAAAAACTAAATCAAAACTTAGCTTAAATTAAGAATAATCGAAAAAGACTTAAAAACCTAAGTAATTAGGTATAATAAAACCCTAAATTGAAGATAAGAATAAGAAATTCAAAACAAGAACATATCTATGGTAATTATGTAGAAACTAAAACAATATTTGTATTATAAGTATTATCGGCAATGGCCTATGCAAGTTATACCTTAAGTGAGCAAGCAATGAGTCTAGCTAAGTTGGGATTAATATGTTACTATATTTTGAAGTACTAATTTGTAGTACTCAGAGGCTTGAAATTGTACTTGATTGTGTTTGTTAGATAAATGACTATGCACGTATACTTGTTTCTGAGTTGATAATGTGATTTTGGTTTGCTACTTTGACTTGTATTTGTGTAATTTGTTGAAATGATTGAATACCTTAAACTGGATTTAACTAAATATATGACTTATAAATCTAAATTAGATTTACAATGCAACCTATTAGGAGAAATTTAGAGTTCTCAAACCAAATACTGACTCCTTTGAAAAGGATAGCATAATTGGTCCCTTCTTCATCTTTAATCAAATTAAGTAACATGTAAGGAGGTCACTACAAAGGTGAAGTTAATGGTTTAAAAGTAGTGACAAGAGAGCCCTACAAGTAAACAAGCAAGTGTCTATGCTAATTTGTATAGGCAACTATCGAGATGAAGTACTTTGTAATGTGTTACCCATGAGTGCGTCCCATATTCTACTTAAACGACCATGGATGTTTGAGCACACTGTAATATACAATGGAAAGAGGAACACATGTTCCCTAAAGCACAAAGGTAGAAAAGTGAAGTTGAGCCCTATGACTGTTGAGTAAGTAAAAGTCATGCAGACCTAATTAAGCCAAGTCCTAAAGAAAAAGGCTTTAGTGATGACCCAAGCTAAGCTGAAGAAGGAGGTAGAGCTTGAAGAGCCGACTTATCTATTGGTCAAAGAATTACTTGAAATGAGGAGATCTAAGGAGAAGTTATTACCTATTGAGGTAAAAAACTTGTTAGAAGAGTTTATTGACCTGTTTCCAAATGAGCTATTGGAAGGTCTACCTCCCATCTAAGGTGTAGAACATGTAATTGACTTACAACTAGGAGCCACACTACCAAACAAGCCTGCTTATAAGCTGAACTCTGAACAGGCCACCAAACTGTAGAAATAGGTATATGAGCTTATGAAGAAAGGGTATGTATGAGAATCCCTTAATGCTTATGCCGTACTGGCCTTATTGGTACTAAAGAAAGATAGGTCATGGAGAAAGTGTATAGATAACCAACTAATCAATCACATCACCATCAAGTATATGTATCCCATTCCAAGACTTAATGATATGCGAAATGAGTTGAATGGAGTAAGAGTACTCTCTAACATCGACCTTAAATCTGGATGCCATCAAATTCGAATGTGTAAGGGTAATGAGTGGAAGACCACATTTAAGATACATCATAGATTGTATGAATAGCTTGTAATTCCCTTTGGACTACCAAACACATTTATGTGATTAATGAATCATGTGCTCTGAGAACTCATAGGGAAATTTGTGGTGGTTTATTTTGACGACATCCTAGTACATAACCCTGACTTGGAGACTCACAAAGAGCATCTCTGAGTAGTCTTTGCAAAGTTCTAAGCTAAAAAGGCTCTATGCTAAAATGAAAAAGTATGACTTTTACCAACCAGAAGTAATCTTCTTTCGGTTCGTTGTAAGTGGTGGTGGTAGTAGCATCCGAGTCAATGATGAGAAGATAAAAGTGATCATAGATTAACCTGTACTGACCTATTCAGTCGACGTGAGGAGCTTCCATGGCCTGGCATCATTTTATCACAAATTTATAGAGAATTTTAGTACAATCATAGCCTTACTCACCAAACAGTCGAAGAAGAATATTGAGTTTAGATGGGAAGAGAAGGAAAAAAGGAGTTTTAAGGAGGTGAAGGAGAAGCTGACTATAGCTCTTGTCTTAACTTTACTAAGCTTTGATAAAGTGATCGAAGTAAAGTGTGATTCATCCGAACTAAGCATAGGTATCGTACTAATGCAGAAATGCTAATCTATTGCTTACTTTAGTGAGAATCTTAGAGGAGCTATGCTTAATTATTCTGTCTACGATAAGGAGTTTTCTCCCTGATCCGAGCCCTGACCATATGGCAACACTATTTACTACCTAAAGAATTTGTGATTTACACCGATCATGAATCCTTAAGGTATCTAAAGAGTCAATCCAAGTTGTCTAAAAAATAAGCCAAATGGGTCGAGTTTATGGAGGGATTTTCTTATGTCGTGAAATACAAGTATGGAAAGAACAATATAGTAGCTAACGCCCTATTGAGACAGCATTCCCTCTTGATCAAGTTGTAAACCAAGTTGTTAGGTTTTTTAATGATAAAGGATCTATATGCAGAGGATCCACATTTTAGCCCCATCTATGCTAAGTGTGAGGAAAGACAAACATTTGATGACTATCACAGGATGGATAGATACTTATTTAGGAAGAGAAGATTATGTATCTTATCCTATACAATGAGAGAATTATCAGTGCGTAAGGTGCATAGAAGAGAATTGTTAGGACGCTTTGGTCAACACTAAACTCTTGCAGTACTATCCTCCATATTCTTTTAGCCAAGAATGATGAGGAATATCAAATCTGTATTAGAAAGATGTACTGCCTACAGAAAAGTGAAGAGCTAAGTTGAGTAAGAACACTATTTACCCTTGTCAATCCCGACTAAACCTTAGTCAAAGCTACATATGGACTTTATGTTAGGATTGCCAAGGACATCCTAAGGGAAGGACAACATCATCGTAGTTAGATCAATTCAGCAAGATGGTACACTTTGTGCCTTATACAAAGACTAACAACGCTTTGGCTATTTCTTTTCTTTTCTTACAAGAAGTGGTCAAACTTCACAAAGTGCCTAGAACTAGACTTAGGGAAGGGTTGGGTTCAACCCGTGAGCCAGGCCGGAATCGGCCTAGTATTCACTAAACCAGCCTAGACCCATGAGCCATAAGCCTGAACTGTCGCTTGACCCATTAGGCTTAGCGAGTTAGTGTGGTTCAATGTATTAAACCCATCAAATTGATTGGAGGAACCGGTAGTTCAACCTGCTAAATCCAACCCAAAAATTAAAAAATACAAAAAAAGAAAGTTTTTATTAATTAAATATAAGTATTCACTTGGATTAAAATATAAAATAAAATTGAATATATATTATGATTTATATTTAGAAGTTGATTTGGAGACTGAATAATATATATAAGTTTATAAAAAAAAAAGATTCATTAAAACCCCTATATTTTAATGGTGGTAAAAGTAGATAGTTATGGTGTAAAATATGGGAAAATTACAACGAAGAGGATGGATGTTTGGGGGTAAGCTCAAATAAGGGATTAACGTTTCAAAGTAATTCAAATAAGGGATAAATGTTTCAAAAAATTCAAATAAAATATTAATATTTTATAAAGTGGTTCAAATGAGGGATTTATAATATCTAATCTATAAAATTATTTGAACCACTTTGTGAATCTTTGATCCATTATTTGAACTTTTCAAAACATTTATCTCTTATTTAAACTTTTTAAAACATTGATCTTCTATTTAAATTTACCCCCAAACATTGATCTCCTCCATTGTAATTCTCCCTATAAAATATATTACTTTAACCGTCAAAGGAGTTTTTCAAAAAGAAAAAAAAAAACCGCTTAAAGAGTTTAAGGCATAAGATATCACAAGTTTAATACAATCTTACCTAATTTTTTAGAAAGCAACTACTTTTATAAATAATATATTTTAATAATTTTTAAAAATTCAAGTGGATTTAAAATTTAATATCATTAAAAGTCATAAGGAATATATTTATGCCATATATAAGATGATAAGTGTATTATAGATATTAAATAGATACTGTTATCTTTAGAATGTTAGTCTAACTCCTACATAGATTATATTATTTTATAAAGTTTCCTCTAAAGTAATAAAAGAGCACAGTAAGCATTGCTTATCACAAATCTAGTCCTACATTGATTATATTAGCAAGCTTTCGTTGAGATATTACTTATAAAAAGAGGTTTTCTCTCTCAATTCACTAATTGTGGACATAGAGTAACGATTATACATTATTGAAAATGTAAATTATTAATATCATACCCAACATTTAATCAGGTATAAATCATTGATCTTAATGCTTAATAATTAATAAGGTGAAATAGTTAAAATTATAAATTATTGTGACTTATTAGTGGGTTTTTTTTTAAATTAAAAATAAAGATAAAAGAATATATTTTTTTCCAATTAAAAATAAAAATTAAAAAAATTGATCAATTCACAAGTTGAGTAAACCGACCCTGAATCGACCTAAGCTGGATTGGTCCCGATTCAAACATAACCAGGCCCTTGACTTAGTAGGTCCAAGTTGGGTTTAACTCGACCCCTGGTCTACCCATAATCATTATTTCAAACCAGGACCCAAAGTTCATGCGCCTCTTTTGGAAAACATTATGGAGACACATGGGAACTAAGTTATTGTGCAATATATCCTATCATCCATAAATGGACGAACAAACAGAGATTGTCACAAGGATAATAATAACTTTACTACAGGTTGTTATTGATCAGAACATGGCTGATTAGGATCTATACCTTCCGATAATTGAGTTTGCCTACAATAGGACTACCTATAATGTCACAAACATGTCTCCATTTGAGCTTGCCTATGAGTTCAACCTTGAGCTCCCGTTGAACCACACCCCTTCTAAGCCCAGATGATGACTAGCTAGCTGCAAAAGAGTCGAGGCCATTAGAGTCATGCACCAAAAAGTCATAGAGCAATTAAGCCGAGTTACTACCAAGCTTAAGGGACGAAGCCAAGGACAGAAAGACAAGGAATTTTAGCTAGGCAATGAATTTTAGCTAAGCAATTTGGTTTGGATTCACCTTAATAAGGAAAGGTTCCTAAACTTGAGGAAGAGCAAGTTATCTCCTAGGGCCAATAGACCATTCAAAGTGCTTGAGAACATCAATGCTAATGTCTACAAGATTGAGCTACTTGAAGAGTATAGGGTCTAAAACTTCTTCAACATTGCCAACCTCTAATTGTATACCCCTAAGGACAAGCAACATGGAGCCAAGACAGATTTGATCCCAGTTCTTAAAATAGTCTAAAGGGGATGATAAGTATCATGTATCGATCATGCGTTCTAGAGCCCAAGAGCTCACTCATTTCGTTCGCTGAGCTGTCTGAAGCGAGTTAAACATAGAAGAGCAATGCTTTCTCCAATCTAACCTGTCGAGTTACCCTACCCTCCACCTCATCTAGGAGACTACCAAGGTGATTGACCTAATGTCAAGCAGACCCCACCTCGAAACTTTTATCTAAGACTAAGTACAGAATGTACATATTGCCTACCTGAGGTGCTGCCAAGGCTGGGCTGACAACATTCTAGAGTCGATCTCCAAAGGTTAACTTAATAATGAGCCACTACCTAAAACAACCCTTTCCCAGTTCTAAATGTCCAAATTGCCAAACTACCGATGCCAACTTAACTAGTTTTAACCAACTCTACTTGGCCAACAATGTCATTAGGACCACAAAATGAGCAAACAATGCACACGCTATCCTTTTTTACATTCGTACTGTCCTTTCTACTACTAGATTTTATTTATTTATTTATTTTTGCCTAATTACAATGTTACCCTTGTAAATTATTCCCTTTCCCTTTGCTAGTAGGAGTCCTCTTTTTTTTTTTTTTTTGGTAATTTACACTAACCTAAGGTTTACCCTAATTAAGTCATATAAATACTTATACATTGTAATAGCTACAATAGTGTATCCAAATTGATATTCAGACATATTTTCATGAGTTAAGTTTCTCCACTTACTCTCTATTACTCTTATCTAGCCTATTAAGCGTAGAATAATGGCGAGTGACCTTTGACCACACTTATGCATCATATCAAGTGCAACTTGAGCTCGTATGAGACATCGGTGTATTGTATCCTACGTTAATACATAGGAACCCCTACTCAACCCTTGACTTTCATTTATTCTTCGGACCATCTCGTGATTTGGACCCATCCCTTGTTACGTACAATACCGAACGTTGTGTGTTCACCCACGTTGGACCATATTAGAGAAATTTCATGAACCACTCTCAAAGAGCTCTAAATTGTAGACTACTAAGGGCCCAACCAAGAAGACCCAACCAATTGTGGTCCGAAATCAAGGTCTACTATGATGACTTACTCTAGTAAGTTAAGGAATGTTAGAGTATGTAAGGAGTAGTTGAAGATTATTTATAGCCGTTAAATTAAATTTATCTCGATCATTCATTTGAAAAAGCTTTTTATATATAAAGAGGTTTTCCTATCATTTGTAAATCATCTATTCAATAATGAATATGCAATCCACAAAGCATCTCTTTCTCTCTAAAGTTCCTATAAGTATTGAGAATTACATTGACTTAGCATTCTTAGCCTTTAGAAACCGCCCTTAAGCAAAACTTCAATAACATTTGCTACACTTGTTAAGTATAAAAAAAATGCTTTTTATGCTCTCGAAAATTAATTCACATTTTATGGGGAAACAATTATGTAGGAATGTAGAAAATTTTTATTTGACATATTAATAAGTTTGCAAAACATTTATTAGCATTTTCCTTTTCCTATGTGTATAAAGTTTATGGAGGGAATTGTTAAAAATAAATGTTACCTGAACCTTTATTCATTATAGAGAAATAACGCAATATTTTTAGACATTAAGATATATCATATGTGTTTATGCCTTAATCTGATGATCTTTTTAGATATTTAAATTACATTTAATTATCTAATTTCTACATTTTTTTAATATAGCAATATGCAATCGTATAAGAGGAGTATAAGACAAGAAATAGGATTAGAAATCATTATCCATATTGCTTAAATGTTTATAATATACATTAATATCCTTTTTGTATGAATAGTATATTTGTCATCTATTAATATTGAACAAAGAAGAAGCACATAGTTTAATAGTACATGCAATGTCTTTCAACAAAGATTAGGTTTAATTCTCTCTTCTTTAATAACTATGACACATAACACCTTTCATATCAATATCCACTTTAGCACTTGATGTATTTCATCAATGATATGCAGTAGATATCCCTTATTTGCATAATTTTAAATAACATTTATCCTTTCCATAGTAGTAAATCCTTTTATCTTCTATTTGAATTTGCACCCAAACATACGTCTAGATGTTATGTATTTTTTTTTTTAAATATTAAGTATGCCTTTTATAATTTCTTTTATTTTCCAAAAGTAATATAATGTTTTCTTTTAGTTTGATAAAGAAAAATATTTAAGTGTTTTTTTTTTAATATTTCAAAATCCCTCTATTTTCCCTTCTATTTTTTCACAAAAATTCTTTTTTTGTTGATAGATCATTTTAACCATAAGCTCATTAGGCTCCATCCAATCTACTTTTGGACTAGGCCAAGTTACCTAAGTCTCTACTGATCCCCGATGTTGAACCTGACTCATTGGTTAACAATCTAACCTAGGTGAGCTCAAGAGGAGACAACTTGACCCTGGGGGAACCGATAGCCTAAGTCATCCCCCAATTAATCGTTTAAGGAAGTACCTTAGAAAATTTTCAATTTGTTGGCCTTTAAGATGCACGACAAAGCAATCTAACACCTTTACCAAACATGGCCCTCCTCTCAGACCATAGTCTGTGCAACATTGTATCACATTAAATGCGTAAGGTTGTATGATGCCCCAAAAGTATTAAATGTTAAGAGATTAATGCAAGATTCAAAAGGGCCATGTGGCCATACTTCTATTAGAAAGTATAACCAACCCCAAGTCCAAAGGGTCTAAGATGAGACATCTAGAATCATGGGAAACTTACTCTCCTATCTAACTTTCCCTTCTATATATACAACCTTACTTTTCCCCAATACAATAAGTTCACTAAACCTAATTCTCTCTCTTTATTCCCTTTTATACCTTTAAACTAACTTAAATATCAAAATAATCACATCGAAACAACTTCTAGTGGCCACTTAGCCATGTGTTGTTTATGCAAGCCAACTTAGACATCTCAAAGTACTATATGTCCATCCATTGTCGCAAAGGGCTCAAAACTCTATTGGCAAGGATCTAAGAATAATACTTTCCATTCTTCCTATCTTTACTTTCATATTCCGAGACATGCAACCTCAAACGAAAATTTAGGTGGGAAAAAAAATAGAAAAAAAAAAACAAAGGACTCATTGATATTTGACAGGTTTTTACTTTACTAATAGAGTAAAGGATGTAGAAGGCTACTTTTAAGTCATGGTTTTAGTTTTATGTGAAGTTGGTCATAATCTCAGACAGCAAATCCATATGATTTTACATCACAAGGAAAAAACAAAGCCAGATAGTTATTATAGTTTATCATTTTAAAGCGGTTGGTTTTATACAATTATGGTTTACACAAAATTTGCCAGTGAGTTATATGAAGTTTCCTAGAAAATGAAAGATGACGGCAGGTATCCGTACTCTTGTTGTTTGCAACGGCCAGAAATTCATTGCTCATGATTTTATGTCCAGCTAACACCAAACTCATATGATTGGCAGAAAAATTTGCCCTGACATACTTTATAATAAAAACTTTAAAATCATAAAATATTATCATAATAATCTCCAAAGTTTACTATTAATAATGAATTTCAGTTGCAAGTAGCAATGGTATAAGCCTATGATGCAACAGCAGCAGTTGGAGACTAATAGTTGTGGTCCACCAGCACACTGGAAAAAAATATTACCTGTAAGAATAAACCATCATCCTTCAATATAGCAAATAGGGGGTTATGTCTTATGACATAGGGTTTCACAAAGGATAATCGATAAATGGGTCCAAGAAAAGGAAGACGAATCTGCATTCGAAGGGAAAGGGCTGAATGATGTGGGTGTGGGACCATGTTGTAATACGACATTGCTGGAGCGTATGAACAAGACAACGCGACGTACTTAATAATCTTCTTAGCGGGATGTCTTTGTGTTTGTCTTTTCATGGAAGGTTGGTTGGTTCGCCTCGAGATATAGGCTCGGGATCTTCCCTTTTCGGATTTATACGGAGCATGTGGATGCTGCAGTGCCTTTTATCTTATGATTTGGTAGTTTAGTATCTGAATTTTCATTGTTTTGTAGTTTTCGCTCATTTATAATTTAAATGTCAATTCAAATATTAAACTGCTCAAATCTCAAAATATACACTTACTGTACCTTTATTTTAAATATTATTTCAGATATTATCTATAATAAACTTATTTCAAATATTATCATTAAAATCAGTTTCATATGGAAGATCCACAATATGTGATTTCTTATCCCAAAATGTACTTGGGAGTATGGAGCAAGTACATTTTGGGATGAATGTTAATCAAAAAATGTATAGTAATAAAAGAAATACCCTCAGAAAAAATTTATGCTTTAGATAATGAATCAACCAACAATGAAACAATAGAAGAATCAAATAGTGAATCAATAAATGAATCAATATCCAATGTTTCTTTAAATATTAATAAAAACAATGACACTAACAAAAACAATGATGAAATTAATAAGATCAATTGGAAAGAACCTCAAAAATTATACTATCAGAGAGCAACACCTCCTGATATATTAATTGAAGAAAAGAATGATAATCATCAGAATAAATATTCTATAGGATCCACCTATGAATGGAATATAGATGGATTCTCAGAACAAACAATCCTTAATGTTCTTAATCAGATGATCATGTTTTCAAATACTAATAAAATTATTCCAAATGTTACTGACTATCAAGTAGTACTCCTTTTAATTTCTGGTTTTACAGAACAATTAAAAAGATGGTGGGATAATTATCTCACTGAAGAACAGAGAATTAATATTCTTACATCATGTAAAATAGATGAAAATAATAGAAGAATTCTAGATGAGAATAATGAACCAATTCAAGATATGGTTAACATTTTAATATTTTCAATCAGTCAACATTTCATAGGAGACCCTTCTCATATTAGAGATAAAACCCTAGATTTATTATCAAATATGAAATGTCAATCACTTGGAGAATTCAAACAATATAAGGATATATTCTTTCAAAGAGTATTCCTTAGAAATGATTATAATCAACCTTTCTGGAAAGAAAAATTCCTAACTAGTTTACCAAAATTAATAGGTAACCAAGTTAGAAAATTACTCAGGGAAGAAAACAATGGTGAAATTTCTTATGATAATTTGTCGTATGGAGAATTAGCATTATATGTTAATAAAATTGGAACCAATTTATGTAATACAATCAGATTACAAAAACAATTAAAAAATGAATAGCGCTTAAAACACCAAAGTCTTAGTGATTTTTGTGCTCAATATGAACACTCTTTTGTCAGTAAAAAATCAAAAAATTATAAAAAATCATCTCACAAATCACAAAATTGTTCTGAATGTACAAATAAAAAACCTCGAAGAAATTTTAAGAAAAAACCATTTAAAAAATTTCAAAACAAACAAAATTATGGAAAATCTGAAGAAAAAAAATATAAAAAGAAGTCATATAAACAATTAAGATGTTATAAGTGTAAGAAAATTGGTCACACAGCAAATTTTTGTAAAATAAATAATAAACTTAATGAATTAAACTTAGATGAAGAAACAATGGAAAACATATTACAAATTTTTTGTGAAAATAAATCATCATCAGAAAATAATAGTGATGATGGAATCCAAGTTAATGACATGGACTTCACCTCATCAGAATCAGAAAGAGAAGAAATTAATATGCTAACTGATAATGAAGAAGCAATTCTTAAAAAAATTGATCAAATGACAAATGACAAATAACAATGAAAAATTTTAATATATAAATAATTTCAAAATCAATACAAATCCCGCTCCAAAATTACCTTATAATCTTAATGAAATTCTTGAAAGAAATAAAAAGAAAAATAAACAAGTGATAACAATCAGTGATTTACAAAAAGAAATTAATATTCAAAAACAATAAATCATCCACCATTAAGTAATATAAAAATGATTCATAAGAATACAGAAATCAGTTTAACTCTATTTAAAAATGCATCAGAAGAAGAAGGATCAGGAACTAAGAAAATAATAAATCAAAATAATTACACCAATCAACATTTACATACTATAGGAGAATCCTTTGTACCAAATAAAGTTTGTATTTATTCTCTAAGTTTATTATAGATTCTCCTATATATATATTTTATTTGGTACAAAGGATTCTCCTCTATATTTGTATATATATATATATATAAAGAAGAAAAAACTTTCATTTCTTTTAAATAACAAGACAATCATTCCAACTACATCTAATCATCTATGTTATGGTACCCTCATCCATACCCACGTATCTACCACTCACTAAGATCACTACTTTTATAACTTATGGCTCTATTCCCAAATTTATGGAACCAAAAACCATTTCCATAGTTTTGATATACTTCCTGAAACTGCCAAGACAAGCTTGTTTTCACCAATTCCCCTTCTTAAACCGGTTCAAGGCTTAAAGTTGAGACACCAACAATCTAGATTATGCTTAATTTCGGATTTCTGATAAGATTCAATATAATCGCACCACTCTTGGGATCACCATTTACAGATTTTTTTTTTTTTTTTTTTTCTTTTAATCATCATGTTCAATGAAATAGAACTGATATTTGACAACTTGATCAGTTTCTCCACCTAACGCGTGAATCCAGATGGCCAAGTGCTTCCCACAGGAAGAACGGAGGTGGGGAAACAAAAAACCAGGCATCCAAAACATAATCATATTGAAAGAATTAATTAGGAAAGAGCTATCCGCTCTTGTTCTTGGCTTACTACCTACAAAGATTGAAATCATTTGTATAAAGAATAGCAACAGCAAAATGTAACCTTTCTTCGCGTTTTGGTTTTTCTACAGCGGCATGAGTCTTCTGTGCCTGAAAAACCACACGAATGCACAAAAAACCGCGATTCCACCAGCTCCTGTAATAACGAGGACCCACTGAAAGGCGTCAGCATCATCAAACAGCGGGATAGCAAAATTCATTCCAAAAACTCCTGCTACCACCCCAAAGATGGCAACCACAAAAGTAGCAGTAGTAAGCAGCAGCTCAAATTGTATCAGCTGATTTCGGACATTATCCTGCAAGAATAATTTCCCGATGAACATCATTTTTCGATCTAGAAATGATCCAATGAAATGAATAGATAAAGACAAAACATAACAGACACTGATTCTTCTATTCTTAACCGAAAGGAAAATACAGCATCCTTATAAGCACAACAAAGAGCATTAGTAAAGCCAGAAAGCGCATCTACTGAATCATTGCAATGCACTTAATAGAGAAAACTGAAAACATATCAAACATGAAAGCAGATGGATGTACCAGTTGAATGTTTATGAAATCTTCAGTATCATCAATGTACTCCTTTAACTGGAAGACAAGAAAACATCAGCCTGTATATCTTAAAAAAGAGATGGGTAAACACATAGATAGCCCAAACAAGGAGAACTGGCTGCATACCGAAGTTAACTTATTTAATGTGTTGTCGATAACAACAAAATAAGCTTCCAACAACATCTCAAGTTCTTCAATGCTCTCCTTCACACTTACTGAGCTCCTCATACTCCCATGTCGGCTCCTTGCAATACTAAGGCTCTTCTCAAGTTTCCGACTTCCACGGGGTGAAGAAATGGGAGAAACAGGAGCAGAGAAGGATGGATGACCCTCAGCAGATCTGTATCCGGGTGAAGACAGATCTCCATAAAATGATGACTCCATCCTCTGTTTCTTCTCAGTTAAATACATTTCAGCCATATCTCCATCATCATCCATCAGCTGCTCTATCTCATCCCTAACCTAAAATCAAGGTCACATGAAATGTAACTTGAAAGTGGAGAAATATCCATAGCATCATTGGGACATTGCAAAAAGTAAAGATGGTTTTACACAAAAAGAAGTGCAAGAATAGAATTTAAACAAGCACTACCTTCTGAACTCTCCTGGTCAAAGCCACAAGCCTGCTTTTCAATCTTCGAACACGCTCCAGATTTAATGTACTAATCTTTGACGTGAGTTCATCTAGCAAGGGATAAGCTTCAATCTCCAGTTCTGCTGCCTTTGTATCCAAATGAAGAAAGCATCAATCAGTACATGTACTTATGTTCTAAGTTTTCACAAACACTATACCACCAGTAATATCCAATTCTGCAATTTACCTCTTTCACTTAAAATGGAAATCTGATGAACCTCTGGATAAACAATTTTTGTGTGTTTTCATTTTGAGTCCAGTGTATCTCCCCCCCAAAACGAAACAAAAATTTAAACAAAAAAAAAAATTCGATGCATACAAAACAAAGGATCAGTTCAATAGTCAACCACTAATGTATGGTAATGCTAATATGTTGAAGTAAAATCAGTTTTGAAGATCAATTTCACTCAGTAAAAGTGATATGTGTACAAGGCAGGATTCAGGATATAAATGAAAATCAATTTTGCTCAAACTTACCGTCCTTTGACATAAATATAAAATGATAGAACCTAAAGACAACTGACGATTAAAAACAATTGAAAAGGTATTCTTTAAGTTGGACAAAGATTCAATTAAGTGACATCATAGAAAGGGTTGTGGTCTGTTCTTTAGGATTGGTTGTTCTGGGAACGCATGCAAAAAATCACCCTTAGATTGCTTGGATAGGCAAAATTGTTTATCTCAATCTCGTTTGCGCAAGCACAAGAGCTTTCTAGATTTCAAACTTGCTAGCTACAAATCATGTCTGAATTACACCTACATAATAACCTAAATTGACGTTAAAGGAATTCCCATAGCCTCGAATGTGAGACATCCATATGACATGGAAGGAAACTTGAGTATCATTCTATTCAGAAAACAAGAGAAAAGTAACAAACCTGTCTGCCTCACAAAAATAATTTCGACTATGGGTGATGGAAGAGTTTAGTAAAGGTAATAAAAAATCTAGCTAAATAATAATACTTGTGTCTATGTCTGCAAGGTAGAGATAAAGTGATAACGGTCTCTAAAGAGGAAAACAAGCCTGAGCATATAAAACAAACAAAAACAAACCTGAGTATCGAGAAATGTACAAGCAGCTTCTAAAGCAACTTCAAGGGCCCAGAATTCAAATGGCAGATAATCCGGTGATGAGTTCCCAGTATTGTTGTCAAAGTTTCCATTTCCTCTATTCAAGCCAGAACAATCTGACTGCCATACATCACTCACCTGAGCAGCTGCCAATCGACGTTGTAGCTCCAACACATATTGCATAACAGAGCCATCAGGAGAATTCAGAAGAAGAACCTCATCTGCTGTGATAATACAGCGAATCTGCTCCAAATTGACAACAATAGCCTTTTCTCTGCCAAGGATTGTTGAGGGGTACACAAACAACGGATCGAGCAAACGTAGATCACGAGCAGGAAGGTCACAGCGACGCATCAATGTGAATTTGTCAACCTGAATGGCCTCAGAGTTCCCATCAGAATCAACACGTATCCATGAGCGAATACTTTGACCTCGCTTCTTCAAGCCTTGGAGATCCACATTATGTTGATGTTGACGTCCAGAAGCTGATGCTCGGTTGGGCAAGTCTTTAAGGTTTAATGCTGATGACGGTCTTGGAACAAGCAGGCGTTCTTTAAGGTCCTCCATTTATGAATGGAAATGCTGCAATTATGCACAAACGAAAACACTCAGATCTGTATAAAGCTTTCTGCAGTATGCAGAATCACAGGATGATTTTTTTCTTCTTTTTTTCAAAGGGGAAAAATCATACATTGCAATATCATATTACTCCCAACAATATATTAACAAAAACCACACCCAAATGAGGTTTTGTAACCACCGAGGTGCGTTGTTTCCATCCAAATTACTTTCAAAGTCTTGAAACTAGAAAACACATCGGTTGAATACAAAACACCAACTTCTACTAGAATGAGAAAAATGTTTCCGATTCAATTATTCTTGATTACTTTTGATACCAACATTAACCACTGCCAAATCAACAGCCATCTACATATCATAATACCACCTCAAATCACTAACCGCCGCTAATGAACATAATGATAATGCTGCAAACCGCAATATTCAATATTAGTCACCGTGAAACAACCACACCCACAATGAATTTGCAATTCCAAATTACAAAGTCATTTACGCATCAACAATATACAACATTCACAGTTCAATCTCACTGAATTGATAAATAAATAACTAAATTCAATAGAAAAGGACTAGTCTTTGTGTCAATATCAAAACTTTTCCAGATACTTTTCAACCCAAACCAACTCCTACCACTAACTGCCACTAATGAACACTGAGGCATTCGATTCCAACCGTAATATTGGACAGTTAGAAACAACCACACCCTCGGTTAATTTACAAGTCCAAATCACACATCAACGACTCAATCACGAATTGTCAATAACTCAATAAAAGTAACCAAAATTCAATAGAAAGGACTAGATTTTACGTCAATAACAAAAATTCTCTACACAATTCCATTAAACGAATGCATTTGAGAAATGGGTTAAATCCAATCTTTTTCACAAGACTCTGATTTCCACAGCCAATACAGCATCATGAAATACATTAAACACAAAAAATTTCAATTCGTTATATATAATTCAGCTAAAACAACAGGAAAAAAAATTAAACCCAATAAAGAGACAAGAAAAAGATATGGGAAGTACCTATAAAGATTAGGGCTTTATCAGCAGAGCCACTCAAGTACAGTAATTTAGGTTCAGTTCCTCGATGAAATATGATCATGAAGAAGTTATTCATACGATACCCAATTAGAAAATAAATAAAAACCCAGAAAAATTCACAGGAAATCAAAACAGAAAGGTTCGTTAAATTTTTCAATTGGATAGTCGACGGAAGGGTGGCTTCCGAGACAGGTAAGGAAGGAGGAAGGAGCTCCAATAAAAGGTCGGAACTACATTCGGTGCCTTCTATAATTTTGTTCTATTTTATTTTATTTTTCATGCTATGTCAATGTGTGATTTAATTCAATTGAGAAAACCTACCACGTAAGCTTTGCTTTTTGAGATTTTCTGGGATATGATTTTTCCTTTCTTTTTTTTATGAGAAATTTGTTGTGATGTAAAAAATGCTCTTGCAATCTATGAATCGTAGAATTTATCTTTTTTTATTTTCTTTTTCTTTTTCTTTTAATCTTATCTATATCTATTATATGTCTATCTATATATCATTTTAAAATCTATCCTTTGAAAATTATTAGATATCAATCTAACATATTTTGATTCTAGATTTGATATTTGCATAAATTGATGCTTTTTAAATCTTATTGTTATCATTATGATATATAAATGTAGATTGGGGAATAGAGTATTTTACTAATTTGAAGACAAAAAGGTTAAGAATGTAATAAAAAAATAACCTTTTTTTAATTTTTATATCTACAACACCTCTCAAACAAAACACTTTAAATAGTTTAAAGATCAAATCAAATCAATTTAAAATTAATTTATGAATTAGTGTGAATAATATTTATGATATAAATATGTGTGTATGTATATGGTCAAAAAAAGACTAACATTAAGAGATATAATTATTGAATTGTTTAATGTTAGAAGGAAATAAGTAAAATAAATAGTTCTAATAAAATTGAGCATAAAAAAAGATAGAATAAATCTCCTATATAAATTAGATTTTTTTTTTTCCTTCTTCTTTTTCTAGCAATGCAATTGGATGCTATTAAGTGTGTTAAGGCGAAAGCTTTAAATAACTTGGAATTAAATAATCAAGTTACATGATAGAGAAATTGTATTTTGTGGTCCGATTCAATCTACATTTGATTTAAGGAAAAATTGTAAATAATCTTGTAAACTTTAATCTCAACATAGATATATTCATCTACTTTCAAATATTATAAATGATTTCTTAAACTTTGAATTTAATACTAATATACATTCAAACTTTTAAATATTATAAATAATCATCCTAAATTTTAATAAATTACCGACGTAAAATACATTTTCTTTTTCATGTTAAAAAACAAAGCACATCGAGATTAAATTTTAAAGAGTATTAAAGTATTCTATAACATGCACGAATATTAAATGTAGGAAGGTTTATAATATTTAAATAAATTAAAAATTAGAGGTTAATTTACAACTCTTTTTACTTGATTTAATTGTCGCCCTAATGATCAATCTTACAGCGTTTCATCCATGGGCGCCTGACACTTGTTTAAGGTAAAAGATGTATCATGTCAACGTAGTATTACAAAGTACAATGGGATATTCAACCTTTTGACTCATGATGAGCATTTTAAAGATGTAGTTCCTGTGCACCGGTCAGGTTAGGGATTCCATGTCAACATTTTCAAAGGCATAAAAAAACACTTAAAAAGATGTACAGTTTTTGATCGAATTCTAATATAAATATAAAAATAAAAGGAAAACACACTAGAAAGGCGTATGTTTTTATTAGTAACAAAGTTTTCAAAACAAATCAAAATAGAGTTGTTATTACTCTCCAATAAATAAATGTTAACATATACTTACTTGACATCTTTTTTTATATTTCAAAAGAAAGAAAAATCATTCTTGAAATAAAAAAGATTGAAAATATATTTGTTGAAATGAATAAATATTAAAAAACTCACGTCATTCCAGTGAAAATTTCCCTACTTTTTGACATTAAATAAACCATAAAAGGGGTTAAGGACTCATAGCTTAGATTGATCAATACCTTGCACAAAAAGAAGAATTCAAATTGTTCGAATAGTTAGTCTGAAAAAATTAACACCGAAAGAATTTAAATCAAGGATTTACAAAACGACGTTATTGTAAATTGTGAGCAAAATAATTTGCGGTTAAATAAATATAGATATCGGAGTGAACAAATGGAATTAGGGATTGAGTGAAATCGAGGCTCGACTAGAACAGACATTGGGCTTAAAATGGTTAGTCTAGAAGTCCAAAGAAAAAGAGCGAAAGGAGAGTACGAAACCATACATCAAAGGTCGAACTTTTTGGATACCGTTGCCCTTTTCTTTTTCCCATTCTTAGCGAAGACGTAAATGGGACGAGTTTGGAACGGCCACAAAAGTTCAAAACCTGTCCCACTACAATGATAAGAAAATCTTGTGGAGTTTAATTTTATATTCAAAACCCATTCCGCAGCCTACTAAACTCATTTATAATTTTTTTAACCAAATTATTATTTTTTACTTTATTAGTCATTACAAGAGAAATTCACTTGCATTATTTGCAAAAACACGTGAAACACAATGAGGATTAAGGAACCATTTGTTGCAACATCTTTATCCTATGTATCTTATAACAATATTAGTAGAACACCTAATAGAATTATTATACAATTAATTTAACAATCTATCTAGACTCCATCTCAATTTTTTTAATATATTTTGATATTTATGGACATGATCAATGTTTATATTTAAGTTGCTATTTGCTTAAATATTTCTCTCTATTATATAATAAAGACACAACTATCTTCTCTTAACTATGGGAAAAAAAAAATCAATCATACATATATACACATAAGTACTAATAAAAAGTAGTAAACATGAGCAAAGTTGTTATCATCCCTATTTTTATATATTTATTATTTTAGATATTAAACATTTTAGTTAATATTATTTATACTTTTTACTAGGTAATGTGTTTCCCATTGGATTTTTTTTTTTTTAAATCTCAAAATATGTCCCAAAACCTTAAGCCATATCTTAAAAATTCGTTTCAAAACTCTATCGAATAATATCCTATTGGGTTTTTAATGAATTAAACGGATCAAGTATGTTATAACGATCTACCTTGTTACATCCCTATCCTTAGCCCTCACTTTTGTCCAATCATTAATTTTGTTTAACTAATTTGTTAACTTATGATTCTTGATACAAATATCTAAAACTCTAATTTTCTTTTAATTTGTATTTAATTATTTCAGCTATCTTACTTGGTAGCATCTTATTTCTAGATTATATTACCTAAATTATTACAAGCGTTGGGTGTCTTTTGGCTATCTTACTTCTTGTTTGATGGAAAATCAAATAAGGCCAATTGACTGTGGTTTCCACTTAATTTCAAAGGTTTTTTTTTTTAGTTATAGAAAATAATTTTTTAAAAGTTTGACTATAATTTATAGTGAAGTATTTTGGAGTGCAATACATGCTTACCAACTTTTGAAAAAAAAAATACATGATTACAAATTATATAAAAAAATTATCTGAATACCATTGGTGAATGCAACATTCAAAATGCAATATAGTCACAATACACAAATATTTTGTACTATACGACATATATATTATACTAATATCGTATTTTGAAAATATAACATTAATATAAATAGCTATACTGTATCTTCAAAATTCGATATAATAATGGTATTTTAGTAATATTTTTATATAGTTTGTATTTTTCTAATATTTATTAATGCAATAGAGTGTTATTTTACCTATATGGAGCATGGATTGTTGATAGTCACATTGTTATTGTCCACAGTCACACCATTACTATCGATAGTTGAGTTAAGGGGTGGAAAAAAAAAAAAGAATCTTGAAAACCCTAAATATATAAACCTAAAGCCAAATTAACCCCTATACTCCACATACAGTCTATAACACCCAAATTTCAAACGTACCCAGTACCCTAAACAAAACCCTAACTTCATTAATCCACTTTAGGAATCACATCACTAATGGCTTCTTGTATTACAAACAAGAAAAATAAGCATATGAGCAAGGCCGAATCAACCTTGGATCGATAACCCGGTAAAGTTTATAGTACAGAGTCCCCCCTCGAGGCCCACTAGCTAAGGTATCAAAAATTTTTTTGTTAATCATAGTATAGATAATGGTTGTGAGTTTGAACTCGGTTTTCTGAAATAGATTTGTTATAAGTTCTACAAAAATTTAGAAGTTAATAGTATCATTCATATGCTTAAGATGATGACTCGAGTAGTATATCTACGTTTAGTTCGGATTTTTTTATTCAAACATGACGTTGAGTGACGTAATGATCGAATTATGGGACCTTAACACTGTAGCCACTAAATTCTGAACATTTCTAAATGGAAATATTGTTTATGTTGGCTCTAATATGTTTTTAAACATTTTTTGAGTTAAGCACGAAGGTTTAAAAATGCCTTACAAACAACAATGGAATGGCAATGGGGTTTATAGAATTTTATATGGTACCCTGGATGGATTGAACGATAACAACCGGCAAAGAGTTATGTAGACTATGGGGACAAAGTATATGTGTATCACCCATAAGATTCTTCATCTCATGATATTATACCATGCGAATAGTCATTTCAAGGATCATACCAGTCTATATATAGAGGATTTATGGTTGATGGGAGAAATCCTAAGTGGCTGAAAGATTAATATTGGGTACTAGATGATTTACAAGATTATGAAAACCTTATCGAATAGGAGAATGACATTGCCTTATGCAAGAATAATTTCATATTTAAAAACAAAAAAAAAACTTTTAAATGAAGATGAAGCTACTAATGACAAAAATCAAGAGCTAATTGATAGGTCAACTCTCGTGAGGTTAAGCTACTGAAAAGATCGAGACAAAAGATGGATTTCTAGCTAGCAACCCATGGATAATGAAGAACCGTTTGATGACGAAGATGAGGAGAGTGAACGTGTAACTCCATTAGAAGAGCTAGTAGACAACTTTATTTGGTAAGTAGACAACTCATAAATGTCTGTTAGAGGTATCTAGGGAGAAGTTTGCTAAGTTAGGGAAACACAAGATTTAGGGTTCACTTGCTTATATAAACAGATTAACCCACCATAACCATCATCATCTAATCCACTAGCCTAAGAAGATGATCAGGAGTAATCATAGATATTTATGAAGGTATAATCTTCAATATTAGCAACTACAATTTGATTCATATAATATTATTGGACTTACATTGGGTATTTTGTTTTGCAGGGTTGAACATATTGTTTATGGAAGGATTGAATTGAACAAGAGGATTATTTTTAGTAAAATAACTTATTTAGTTAGATAGTTTTGAAATGTATTTTCTACAACAAAGTGTAATAGATAATGTAGTCAAAAGGACCATGTTTTCCTTTTTTCGTGTAATGAGCATTAGAAAATGCTTCTTATGGTTTATTAGTTGCAATCATATTGTTTTTGTGCGAAAGGGTACATTCCATGCCATGCATGGTTAATCTTGCTATATGGATCCTCTCGAAATGACCAATTATTATCATTGTTGTTGTTAATTGTCATATTTTCTTAAAAGTGCTATAGTTGTGAATAACTTCAAGTTTGTGAGCACCAGTGCTTTTAGATGTATGTTTAATATGTTCCTTGCCCTAATATCTGAAAAGGAAAGGATGCAAATGTTCTAGCTCAATTATGTGTAGGTTTGAGATAAAACATTTAATAATTTATGAAGATGGAATTCATATTAAGTTGCTATCAACATTTCTCATAAGATTAATTGCAAATATATTACTATATTTGTTTCATATGTATTTAGCCTCTTTGTTGTCATTTTACCCTTGATGAAGTAAAAAAAAAAAAAAGTATATTATATAAGGAATTGTTGCGGCAATTATTTGTCAATAGTATTCACAATAAACTAGACTATGTCCAGTCCTTGCTTTGTTTTTCTTTTTCTTTCTATTTTTGTATGATTTTTTCTAAATTTTTCCTTTAAGTGTTCTTAGATCTTAAAGGTGCAAAATGATGTCTAGGGGGTTATATATAAAATGTAGGTCGTTTGAGATTTTTCTCCTATTTTTAGTTTTTGTTTTTTTTTTTTTCCTTTTCCTCCCCAAATTCCTTAGCATGAGGTGGCTCAATTGTGATGATTTGCTTTTGAATCGTCACTCCTAGCTGCTATAAGGATGCTACCATGAATTCCAAGAGTTTTCCAAATGTTTTGGTGTAATTTGTGTATGATTTGGTTGATATTTTAATGTATTTGTTAATAATATATATTATGTTTAATATTTTCCATATTTACTAATATACATATATATATCCTATATATATATGGTACATACAATGTGTAATTATACACATATATTTATGTTTCTAGCATATCTTTTATTTTTAAGATATATTTCTTATTTATTTTATGAGTTTATCACATATTATATCTGATTATATAATTTTGGGTTAATTTACAGGTATAATCATTATATATACTAGATATGCTTATAAAAATACATGTATATTTATATAGTATTTTATGCTATATTATTTCCTTTCATAACTTAATTATCTTATCTTTAATTTCTCGTTACATTTCGAGCTTGCTTTTAGGAATTTTTACGAGTTTTATGCTATATTATATAATTACACTTCTAAAGCTAAAATCAAGATTTTGTATCATTATTTTTACAGTCCAACTTCACTAGGTCACTTCAACTAACTTTTCTATCATAGTTATAAAGTTTATGGTCAATTGGACAATTTTCTCCCAAAAGCCCTAAATTCGAGCACAGTTGCTCTAAATGTTATTTTAGGAGCTTACATTTTGCAAGATAACTCCATCTTCAATCTACATTATTGATGTCATTGAATCAAATTGAGAATCAACCATCAACATTTATGCGCCCATTGTTTAAACACCAACTTATGGCCAAATATTCAAACAAAAATCAAATACTTCTCCCTATAAAGAATTTATAATGTACCATTTATGAAAACCAAAACCATCACTTGAAGGTACAACCTCATGATGATGATTGACTTGCTCTATTTGACCAGTGAATGATGGAGATCATACAAGAAAATCAACACCTTGTAGTAGAAATCACAAATCTCTAAAAAGTTCGATGTAAGCTCCTCAACTTAACAAAAGATCAACCTTGAGGATAATGACTCCTCTCAATAGTTGAATGCCAATTAGATAAAAAAATGATCAAAATTTAGTAGAACAATCAACACTATGTCCACAATAACCATTCAATGATGCTTTCTTAGATTAGATCAATCTTATCATAGAATATCTTACAAAAATCAAAGGATTTAAGTATAATAATTGGTATTCAACAGGTGAATCTACTTTCATTTTGAGATGATCTTCTTCCCACATAGATACAGATGCCTCAGTTTTAACCCTATGATGAAACCACTAATCTTATTACACATCCATCTTATTATAGAGCTTAAATTAATCTCCTTAGCACCTCTTATGCTATCGCATGCAAAGCCTTTTCCAACAGCCTCATTAAGGCAACTCGAACTTGGTATTAAGGACTCTAGCCCAATTCTATATCTAGCTTCAAGGAATGCTTCCAAGCATTTCTCTAACACTTCATTAATAGTAGACAACTGGAGTAGATAGTTCATATCTCACATTGATACAATAATAACAGAAAAAGACACTTAAACATTATTTAGCTAGATTCACAACCACTATGATTGAGGTCTTAAATCTCAACATGAACATAGCACTCAACTCCGTCATCTTAGAAGTAAAAGAACATTGTCGATTATTCTACTCTATTACAAAGAGTAGGTAATAAACCTTCACCAAGTTTCGACTTTGAGCTACCAAGTACATTGCTTAAGAAGATAAGAACTCAACCTGAAGGCAATCCAAACATAGATCGTCAAACAGATGAAGAGATAAGCAAGACTGACCACTTGTTACATTCTTACCTTCAACGATCATCACTAACTTCTTAAGCTACAAGACTAGATTCTTATGGAAATATAAGATCATAACATCATTCCATGGCTTAGTAAGAGGCATACCGATATATTACACCAATGGGCTTATTAGTAGTGTGCCTTTCACAAAGAAAAGGGGCAAAATACAGTCGACTACTTTAGGCTAAAAAACACCATTAAAGATGCCATAAGACACAATTATCTCTATGAATAATCAACCATGATGAAACCTCCAAGCAAGGCAAAGCAGAGTGTATTGCCTATTCTCTAGCAACTTCTAACTGAGTTACGTGAGGTGTTCTTAACTAAGCTAGTACTCAATCATATATGGACCTCAAACCAAACTTATAACATCATAATGTATTGAATTGACTCATCAATAAACATAATAGTTCTTATAACTTGAGTTCAATCACCAAAAACTACTACATTACACTTATGCACAACACATCAACCTCTCTCCTTTCTCCATGCATACAGATGAAGCCTTTTGGTGAAATCGATCATTATTAAGGACGCACATCTAAAGTGTAGACCTCTTGCCTTCCAATAAGTGTAAAGAGGTAGGCTACGAGCATAACTGACCCTTTAAGGGGTCATGACATCAGCCTCTTGCCTTGTTATAGGCATATAAAAGAAGCATCTGGACAAAGTCGATCCTTACCAAGGGCCATCATTTAATAGTGGTAGAATAACATCATAAAAATTCAATGTTTGTATCATAGGATTTAACAACATTATTTACTATTACATTGAGAACAAAGCTATAAACTGTTTTGTATAATTGTCATGGGAAAGGGTAAAAGGTTTTAGATAATTGAACAAGGAAAATTACATAAAAGATAATCAATATTTGGAGGTAAGTTCAAGCAACAAATCAACATTTCAAAAAATTCAAATAAGAAATCAAATATTTTAGTTTGTGGTTAAAATAGGACACATCGTTATATTACTGTTAACTCCAACTAATGTGGTTGTTATTTGCCATATGATGTTGATGTGGCGCTAACTCAGCAAACATGTAGTACTTACATGTATTTCAAATAATAAATAAGTACAAAAAATTGAAAAAAAGTATCAAAACAACTAAACAAAATAAATTGTAAAATTAAATATAATACATACATAATATATATTTTATGTAAAATATAATATGTAAGTTATATGAATACTATATGTAGGTAACATATTATGTATATTATATACATAATATATATTGTAGATATGTACATAATTAATATAATACGTATGTAATGTAATATATATATATAAAACTAAAATAGATAGAAAAATTTAAAAAATAAAACAAAAAACATTAAAAATTGAAAAATTGAAAAAAAAAAAAAAAAAGAGCTGCTACAACAATCCTATGACCAATGGTGGCTGAATCGGCCACCAAATAACTAAGTAGGTTACAACCCACTTAGATAAGTGTGCCGTTCAACCCACTAAGCGATCGTAAGTGATCGTGCAACCCCCTTACCTTAGTGGCCACCCAAGATTTTTGTTTTTTTTTTTTAAGGAAAAAGAAAAAGGAACAAGAAATTTGATCAGGTGGTGCAACCTAATTAGATTTTCTCCCATATTTCTTTTTTTTAAAAAAAAAAAAAAAACAATGGTTGTAAGTGGCCATCGATGGTCAAGGCGCTCATGCGACCACTCCCTAACCGTAAGCAGCCACCCATGGCCACTTAGTAGGTCGTGACCCACCTAGTTATTTAGTGATTGGTCTAGCAACCCCTTGTCCTTAGGGTGACTGGAGCGGTCCTTTTTTTTAGTATTTTTGTAGTTTTCTAATTTTTTTGAGTATTTTAATTATATATATGTAATACCTCAAGGTCTTGAGCCAATACAATAACCTTAAGATCCAATTCTCTAAATTTAAGGCACTGAGCTATGTCATCCATTTTAGTTTAAACTTTACAATAAGATTAGAAAAGTTGAATGAAGCAATTCTAGTAAAATCAATTTCTCAAACTAAGCTATATAAAGGGATTAAATTAAGAAAAACGTCAATTTACTAATAAAACTGATAATTATTGAAAATGTGAAATTTGAGTTTTTAGATATAGTAAGATATTAGAGATAAGTTATTTAACTTATAAAAATGATAAATGAAGTTTAATTATATATAATATATATGTATTTACATATAATATGCATTATATATATTAAATATATACATATAATAATAATAAATTATCAAAATAAGGAAAATTAATAAAGAAAAATGAATGGATGAATCATCAAACTTATATAGCAGCCTAGGATCAATTGAGATGATGAGTCAAAAGCTAAAAAATTAAGAAAATGACACTTAGCAAAGTTAGACACTAAGGATTATTATATTTTTTACACATGGCACCCACTTTTTGACATGTCATCATATCTAATATTATAAATAGGCTTTCTATACTTCATTTCATTATTTTAGAAATTTAGAAACATTAGAAAAAGAGGATAAGAAAATTAAGGGAAAATCATAAAAGAATAAGAAAAACAGGGAAAAATTAGGAGCAAAATCTGATCAAGCTAATTCAAAGGGTTGCAAGAGTTCTATAGTGATGGACATTTAGGTCAAAGAAAGGACGACCAAGGGAGGTGTTCCAATAACGTTGAGCAGCTAGAAGGTGGTCAGAGATTGCTAGTTCAGGTGAACCTATTTTCTGCCCATAAGTTCCTCTAATTTCTAAAAATACCAAATGATGTTAGTTAATTATGAAAATTTGTTTGTTGGGATTATTTTAAGTTTAGATTAATGTAATAATTTTATTTTAATTAAATAACTATTGAAAATATAGGTTCCTAAAAAAAATGCCTTGTTTGGGTGAAAATTGAACTAATTTTTATAAATATTAGATGATTTTGTTTGAAGTTCAATATTTGTGTGTAATACACTTAATATATTTATTTAATTTTAGTGACAGTAATTTTTGAAAATAATTAATTTTAATATTTATTATATTTGTTTTGAATAAAATTACTAATTTTGTTGATTTGTTAAAATAATTAGTTTTTGATGAAATTAATGAATGAGCTCTACATGTTTTCACTTTTGGAGATTTATAAAGATATTTGGAACACTTATTTTTTATCTCACACATAAATTTGTTTATTTTCCCTAATTTTTCTTAATTTCAAGCTAAAACCACTATTTTCGTAAAAATAGATAATAACTAGTTTAGTATAATTCATAGTCAATAATAAAACTACATATTTTATGAGTCCATAGGATTTTTCGTAAAATTAATTGGGCTCGTATACTATTTATTATGTATTTTCCTAATAAAAACCTATGTATTAGCTTAATATGTGACATAGTAATTAATACTAGTAAAATATTTCTTAAATTTCATGTAAAATGAACACTTTTTGGTATACTAAGGATTGCTAGTCAAGTTTGGAAAGTGAGATTTTTAGGACTTCTAATTTAGAATCAAAGCCTATTTAAGTTAACTACAAAGTTATGATAACATACGATAGAGTTGATAGTAAGAAAGAGTATTTTTGGACTTTGAAAATATTGATAGACTTGTTTCTTAAGATATATTAGTAGTACTTAAAATAACGATCGTGATGATATAAAGTTTACCGAAATTAGATAAAGAATGAGTAAGATACGGTTAAATAAAGCTAGTAAAAAAATGTAATAATGAAAGTTTATAAGAGTTTAGGTTCGACCCATACTTGACTTGAAGACTGTGTTTATATTTTCATAGGTCTAATAAGTAAGGAAAGGGTCACATTATAAAGTTTAGGATTCTGTATTATTACTAAACGCAAGTAAATAAATCTGACAAAATGCTTGAAGTAGATATATTGTTACTCATAACTCTATGCACTGTTTAATACTGTATTGATTGGATATGGCTATAATATCTTGGGTAAACCGATATGCTACTATAATGGATGCTGATATAGCGATGTTGAATGACAATAACTATATCTTGGTTAGACTGTTATGATGTTATGTTAGGTGTTGATGTGGTGTCTACAAATGATTGTACTAACTAAAGAAGTTGATGAATTGCAAATTCAATCTTCTGGATATTCACCCGAGTGAGATACTAGAATTTTGCTAAGGAGGGTTCGAAACTAGAATCAAATCACTAGGTTGAATAAAACTAAAAGATTGATTGTGTTGAATGATTTACTTGAGTGGTTATTACATACGTCATAAAAAGGGACCTATGAGTTATAATTTTTAGAATGAAGCTTCCAAGTGATCAAGAAGAATCATGACTTTATGAACTCAATTTTTTTTTTTTTAAGCATATAGATTTGCATTGCCTAAATAACTTGACTATTTTGATAGTCTAATTTGATAAACTACAGTATATAGTCTAATTTTATAAAGCAAAGTCAAGGGTTCTACTCCTAGGCAGCTCTTTATTACCATTAGGTTCCTAGACGTTGTATCCAAATGCGGGCTATGTCAACTAATTGGATGTAGATATTAGAGAGCATAGAATATTGGTACCATTGCATGCCACGTATATGAGCATAGCATGCTGCATTGTTTGTAATAAATGCCTAGCTAGGCTAATGTATGTATGAAGTTGAACCTGCTAGCTATGAGTGAAATGTTTCGATTGTGATATTGCCTATATTGTATTATTTGTTATTTACTCTCACTCAGCTTCAATAACTAAAGGAATAAAATGTTTTATTCTCAAGTTAACAGTATCATGAAGGGCCCAACACTAAGAGAGGATGTATATTGAGAGTGTAAGTCAGAGTCGGCAACTTTTGTATACTAAGTTGAGAATCCTACTATTGTAAAGATGACAAAAGAAAAAACTGGTTTACATTTTGATGTAAATATTATGCTGTACATATTACAAACATATAGCATAAATACGACGTACATATTATATTTTAGATATAATATATATTATACATTATATACATATTATATTTAATTTTACTATTTATTTTATTTAATTATTATTATTTTTTTCTTTCCATTTTTTGTACTTATCTATAGTTTAAAATACATGTAAGTGCCAGGTGTCTTTTGATTCAACGCCATGTTAGCACCATGTACGAATAACAGCCATGTTAACTAAAATTAACAGTATTATAATAGTGATTCTCTATTTTCACTAGAAACTAAAACTTTGGTAACTTATTTAAACTTTTCAAAATGTTGATCCTTTATTTAAACTTATCTCCAAACTTTGATGATCTCCCGTGTAATTTTTTTGAATCAAGTATGATGGTAAGTTATGAGAAATAGTGCCAAAATAATATCGTTTCAGGGTGGGAAAAAAAAAATTTGTCAAGAGTGGAAATAAATCATTATTGCAAAGGCCCTATATTAATGTTGAAAGATTTAGTTCCATTATTATTTTATTAACAAAGATTGTATATTTTCACCTTCCAATAATCTTTTTCTTTAACATAAATGTGATACAAATCAGTAAAAGGTTTTAGCTAATTAAAGAATAAATTTTTTACTAAAAATTAATGATAAAATTATATCACCAAAGCTGATGTACCCTAGTAACATGAACACAAGACTTCCAATAGAATCGACTAAGTTCGATTCCATCCTCCCTAAAATTATACCATGTACAATAATTGGGGGAGAAAAAAAAAAGAAGGAAAAACAACAACAACAACAACATTGTTGGAGGGAAAGGAGAAATATCTTATGAATAGTGGGGAAAAAAATCTGTATTGTCTAAAGATTGAGTACTACTTTAGTGACTCTTTTTATATAAATGTTACAAAGTTAGTATCGGTCAATCACATAATTGATAATTTGTTGCACATTGAAATAATATCATGTTAGGTGGGGTGGGGGTGCAGGTGGGGAAATCTTGGGGCTACTCGAATTCCATTAAATTGGCTCTTGGCCATCTCAATAGTTAAATAATGTTTCTAAAAGATTTAGTCATAAAATGACAACTACAAAATCTCAATCCTTTGAGCTTTATTTGCAAAATTTTTAGATTATTTTACGGTCCTATCCATCACTTTGATGAAATAGTCCAACCCTCATCTCACCCTTTTTTTTTTAATCTATTAAATCTAAACCATTACAGTAATTGTATTTTTAATGATTCAGATCTAATTGATACAAAAGGTAAGATAGAAGGCTAAACTAATCCTATAAAAAATACGGACAAAAGACAGTTTCAAAATTTTTATTCATTAGTAATCGAAAACCAGGGATGTATTGTTCAATAATTTAATGTCAGATTTATTTAGAACTTTTTCTTGCATTACATGATATAACCTAATACAATGCCATATTTATTTCCTTTTCCTAAAGCCTCATGAGCTCTATAAATTTTGGCCAATTTGTGATAAAAATGAGATTCATATTTTTATTCTTTAGAAGATTTAGTATATTTCAAATCTAATTCCTCTAATTTTGGGAAGAATGAAGCTCTTGTATTCCATAGCTATTTTGTTGGCTTTAGTTTTGATTTTCTCATGTGATAATTTTGTTTATCTTCAGCGTAAATTATCATCACAATCAATATACTTTTGTTTATAATGTATTCTTCTTGAAAACATAATATAGTGGTTGCAATTGGAGTGGATACCTAATTAATCGATTAAGTATAAGTTATTTATATATAGATGATACTTGAAAACAACATCAATTTAAAATGAAATTATTATGTTTATGCCTACCAATGGAGGCATATTTCCATTATAAAAGGAACTATACCTTGGTTGATCTATCTACTGGAGTTTTATACAAATGCTGGCTTTTTTCCAAAAAAATATTACGGAAAAGGGCTCATTTTAAAAAAAAATTATGAATATAGTATACTGAAGGCGCACTAAGTGAATATACTTTCAATATGTTATAATTTTTACATTGAATGCGCATGTACATTGAATGCGCATGTAGTAAATGCACCTTCAATGTAATTGATTACAACTGAAGGCGCATGCAGTGATACACCTTCAGTACCACCTACAAAAGCCTAATTCGCACAGCTAGAGCCCATTCTTACCTATACTAGTTTCTAAAATGTTCAAAACATAGAGAAAAATCAAAAAAAGTTATAGTTGGAGTATCGAACCATTTCTTAACGCGAGTATACATCATTAACAAATAATAATCTATAACTTATGTGAATTTTATTTATTTAATATTTTTTTGTTATCTTAGTAATAATCGACATTATTCAATATTTTGTTGTAGAAAAAAATTTATTAGTTAATGACGTAAATTTCATAATTATGGATGTACCATAAATTGTATAAATTATTAATATTTGATGAAAATATATTTTATGTTGTCTAAATTTAGGAATTTTTTGTGTTACAGGACATAAGTTATACGAATATAGATTTCATAATTATAGATATACTGTAAATTGTGTAAATTATTAATAATTGATGAAAATATATTTTATGTTATATAAAATTAGGAATTTTTTTTATATTGCAATATATATATTTGGCGTTTTTATTATGTTGGGTCAAATTAAAAAGTCAATGTTAGGTATTTGTATTGGCAACGTAGCTTAATAAGATAACTAAATACATTTTGTAAAATTATCGCTATAACTAAGTACATTTTGTAAAATTATCGCTTGGTATGTAGATAACATTTTTTATTTCATCTACAAATTCAGTTCATCATGACATTATTAGGGTACAAATGGTAGATTACGTAAAAGTAATTGTCTATGTGAACGAAAATATAGTGATGGGTAGTTAGTATAATAAACTTATTTATATGTGATTGCAGGATAGATGGAGCTAGGACCAATTGATTCACGTGTACTTATGAGGCAGGCCGGTCACCATTCATAGATCGTCTAAAAGGGCAGAGTGAGTAATGTCATTATCATTGACAACCAATTCCCTTATTAATGATGTATTACTTGCTAACTTAACTGAATGTTTGTTTAGGAGGCGACATATGCACTATAAGTACGGCATAATGAGATGTCAATACATAAGGATGAGTGGGATATCCCTATTCATCCTAAGATAGAGCCATATATATGGGAGGCTAGGTTTTGGAAAGTTACACAGCTCCCATTTATTATGTTGGATTGGCATTTGATTACAATACTTGTCAAGAGATGGAGGCCCGAGACATACACATTCCACCTATCCATTAGAGAGGCGACCATTACACTACAAGATGTTGAGGTCCAGTTGAGGGGTTTACAATGGCGGAGTGAACAGAGATGGATGATGAGAAGAGTTGGGTTGATGTAGGAGAGAGGTTACTGGGCATGAGGCCTGCTCAGATGAGGGGTGCTCACTTATCGTTGACATGGTTATGAGAGTACTTCCGGATACTTCCCTGTGGGGCAGACATTGAGACGGTCCGACAGTATGCGCATGTGTACATACTCAGCTTGATGGGAAGATTTATATTTGTAAATAAATCCTCTAACCTTACCCACCTAATGTTCCTACCATTGCTGGAGGATTTCTTAGTAGCTAGGTAGTTTAGTTGGGGCAACATGTGCTTAGCATAGTTGTACCAACAGCTGTACTTTGCCTCCTTATCTAACGCGCATGAGTTAGGAGGAGCCGCAATTTTACTACAAGTTTGGACTTAGGATAGATTCCCAAATGTTGCCCCCCTAAATCAATATGGCTTTATTATCGACGGGGATAGGCTATTGGCAGCCAAATGGAGGGTAGTGTAGGATACGACTCAGCATTCGATGCATGTCGTAAATGCGTATCGCATAACTTTTGACATGTAAACAACACAGCAAGTATGATATGATAAGCTATCCTCTTTGCTGTCTTTTTCTTGACCGTAAGTGTTAACCATCATTATTTGACTAGTTGTTTAAATTTTTTCTTTTTCCTTTGTCTTCTACCCTTTAGGTTGTTTAGGAGCCTTATATAGAGGAATTGTTGCCTCAATATTGTGTTGCCGGGCGACACATTTAGACTAGCCAGGTACCACTCATATGCTTTCACATCATTGAATGGTGCTTTCCGGACCGTGTTGTTCGACAGTTTGAAGGATGTCAGTACGTTTTACAAGAGGTCAATACCTCAAAGCAGCTCTACCAATTGGACCTTCAAGGTAGGACGAATGTTGACTGGATCAACATACACTCTTCCTACATTCAGGCTTAGGGACAGAGATATGGATTCTTAGTACACATCCAGGGTCCTCAAGGGGTTGATGAGAGCTACTGGCTGTAGTATAAACAATTCACCCGACGTTATATTACACACCACGGAGCTGTCATTGGTCGATTGGTACGTACATCTAAAATCACCCATTATTTTATTTTTCACTCGTTTATACTTGTTATCATATATACCAACATCTGTTTTCTTTTCTTATTTCAGATGGACTTGCTTAGGAATGTCAAACTAGCACTTGATTATCCTACAATGTTGAGTATTGCAAATGGGGCACTTGACTTCGTTAAGCAACACAGTAGCCTTATCCTCTACCTATAGCAATGGGGCATACATGAGCCACCCCATATGGACTATAGTGGGGATTAGGGACCACTTACTGATGGGGAGATGCCAGCTCTTCATACACCACCTAAGGGTAAAGCTAAAGTTTGAGAAGGTAAGACTTGAGCTGTATGTCGTTAAGCAGACCTTGGTGACAATATCTCACCACATGTCCGTCATTCCGTAGACTTAGGGCATATCAGTAGGGGATATAGCACATACCCTAAGTCAAGTGTTACCTCCACTTCGGGAGCCAAATCCAACTCCAAGCCTAGATTTGATGCATACATGACTCCTGAGTTCCAACAACATCTTGACCTTGCTACTCTACCAGCTCCTCAAAAGCAACGTTTACCTGCACATAGTCATCCATGGGTGAGGGTGTCACTCAGCTACATTCGAGCCATCCAATCGACTCAATTCCTCATAGGGAACTTAAGCTCGATGATCTACCGCTTGAGCCTACTCAGACACACGATAGATGGGAGCATTCACTTCTTTCCCATGCTGTGAGGACTTTTACATAATGTAGGCATTAGTAGATATGCTTAGTCTATTGTTTTTGTTTTCTTTTTTATTTTTCCATTGTACTGATGTTGTCATTAATTGATTACAAATTTTGTATATATACCGATTGTTTGAAATACATTTCACTTTTCATCATATTTTACATTCAATGTATTGTTTATTTATCCTAATTTTACAATTTACAATTACTTTTTCTTCTATTCAACTTATATGGTCATTGGATGATCATCCCATGCGCTTATTTCTTCCCCACCTGCTATATTTGTTAAGGTGTTCCACCAATTGTGATTTTATGTGAGGTCTTCCTCACTTCCCCACTTGCTTTTAGTAGACTATTGTAGTAGAAATTGAACTAAAAGCACATCAAGTGTATGTGTCTTCAGTATGACTATTTACATTGAAGACGCATATACTTGATGGGCTTTCAGTATCACAATTTGAACTGAAGGCACATCAAGTATATATGCCTTCAGTGCAAATATTTATACTGAAGAGGTATACACTTAATGCGCCTCTAGTTCAATTTCCATTTAACCTACTAATTTCCCCCCGGTTGAAACACTAAATTAAAGTTCTTCCAACCATCAACTTACAAACTAAATGGAAAATTTGATACAATAATAAATTATATAAAAATAAGCGCATGAGATGATCATCCAATGACCATAAGAGTTGGATAGAAGGAAAAATAATTGCAAATTATAAAATTATGATAAATAAACAATGCATTGAATTACAATAAATGATGAAAAGTAAATTGTATTTCGAATAATTAGTATATACATAAAATTTGTAATTAGTTAATGACAACATCAGTATAATGGAAAAATAAAGAAGAAAACAAACACAATAGACTAAACATATCTACTAGCGCCTACACCATGTAAAGGTCCTCACGGTACGGGAAAGAAGTGAACACCCTCGTCTATCGTGTGCCTGAGTAGGCTCAAGTGGTGGATCGTAGAGCTTGAGTTCCCTAGGAGGAACTAGGTCGGCTGGATGGCTCGGCTGGATCCTTGCAAGTACGTGTAGATTAATCAGTCTCAGCTCCATTTATCCTGTGACCACATACAAACATGTTTAGTAGACAAAAAATAAAAAATAAAAAATTATCAATCATTATACTTATGCATATATTACAATGTAATGCTTAAACAAAAAGGGAATATGTACCAGCCCTATTAATATCTGGATACCTCCTCCGATTATGTCCTTCCTGCCCACATGCGGTGCATCTAATTTTGTTAGACCGCTCACGAATGTCTATCTCCATGTGATATCGCTTATGCCTAGGTTTACCTTTTTTCATAGTAAGTCAATATTCGGGTGAAGATAAGGAAAGCTAACTTGTAGTCAGTTCAGCTCGTCACCAATTGGGTAAAAATGAGCTCGGTAACAATCTATCTGATTTGCCCACTAATACCATAGCCTTATTGCCGATTTTTCATCTACCCTCATACTTACTGCAGCAGCACATGCATGAGAGCAAGAGATCCTATATATTTGCCACTTTTGATAAGTGCAAGTGCAGCCCCTAAAGTCAATTGTATGTGTCCTTCCTCCTCCCTTCAATCCTATTATCGTCATTCAACTACCAGTTAAAACCTCGAAAATACCATTTTGCAAGCTAAATGAAATGATTTATGTTCACTTGCCCGCCCTCTCCAAGTTTCATACATCTTTACAGCATAATCAATATAAGTCTTGCCAGAATCGATTGTCTCTTTTGCGTCCTTATGCCTCACCTTCCAATAGGAGACACAATTGTAAAATATGTTCTTCACTAATGCAGTGATGGGTAATCTACATGTTGATTTCAAAACGGAGTTATAACTCTCGACAATGTTTGATGTCATGTATCCAAAATAGTAACATCCATCATATACAAGAGTCTACCTGTCCAAATTAACATTGTCAAACTACGCAGGAGCGTCCTCCTTAGCCTAGGCTAACTTCTACATAAAACATTTGAATTTCCTCTATTATGTTTGAACACCTACATACCATACAAGTTTCTTACATAACTAGTTTTTGTAAACTGTATTGAAGTTACTAGTAACATACCGTAGATAATATCTCCAAATTGCAAACGATAGCTGCCAACCTACTGATAGTTCCTTGTACACAGAGTCAATACCAAATGCCTATCGGATACAAGACATAAGATTTCCCCCTTTTAGTCGACTACATGCACTTTAAGCTTCCATATGAACAACCCCCAAGTTTTTGCCGATTTTGTGCCAACAAGAGCAAATGTCAATGGAACAATTGAATTGTCCCTATCCACGCTATAAGCTACCAACAACTTATGCCCATACTTTCCATATAAGAATGTGCCATCGATACATATAATAGGTTGACAATATTTGAAGGCTTCAACACATGGCCCAAATGTCCAAAAAACCCACTTAAATTGGGATTGACTTTGCTTTGGTGAACTACTCTAACCCCAATCCACTTGTATCCCTGAGTTGCTCAACTTCATTGCATTTAATAATCTCGGCAACTCATTATATAACTTTTCCCAATTACCATATACTATCTCAACAGCCTTTCACTTAGCCTCGAAAACCTATCTATTGCTTACTATATACCTATACATAGTTTGCACATTAGTTGCAAATTCAAGTATTTTAACATCAAGGTTGTTTCATACACTATTGATGAATAGTGTAGCCATTATATTGCTGTCGAGTTGAGGATGATCCTGGTTCATCATTGGGTTCACTCAAGTGTGCGGATCCTCTAAAATTGTTATTTTGAAAAAACTCTCCACTTTTTTCAAACAAGCCAGTAGCGTCCACTTACAATCCTGTTCTTTCTTTTTACAGCATACAGTGTATACATTAGGTTTCGAAATGTCTACATGAAAATCACAATGGTTTCTTAAGTGGAATGACTTAACTGCATTTATGAGATCCTTCTTTGTGTTGAAACGCATACCAATACTTAAGTCATCAGAGTTGATGATGTTACTGCACATTTCATTAACATCTCTCTCGAATGTTGCATAGTTGTTGCCATCGTACTAGCTGTTGTAAAATGGGACATGATCTCTAATAAGCCTGTCAACAGGTTTGTTTATTTGTGAAAAGTCTTCAAACTGCCTACTTGACAATACTTCACTAGTTCGATGGTATAACCTGCTAAGGCCGTCGCCGCAAAATGTATAGACTGACACACTGCTCCCGCTAACATATGATCTTACCTAAGTCTCTTATAAATCCTCAGCATGGCTATCTTTGAGGCCAACATCATCTTCATCACCATCCCTATCATCCTCATCACCATCTACATCTGCTACGTTCTCCCCATCATTGACATTTATATCCATGTGTATTCTCTCTGCATACGGATCATAAGACTCTTTATGTTTGATAATGGGACCTAATGCTTCGTCAAGCTACTCTTTAGTGATATTCACGTACTCGTACTCAGAGAAATCCATGTACGGTTCATTTAATCGATCCACATTTGTTTACTCCACACTAGTCATTGTTGAATGCACGTTGGGATCCAAAAGGGTTGGATTGTCTGGCTCATGTATTTCATGCTCATTCCAAGCACTCAATTCCCTAATATGCTTTATGTACACTTTTTAAATACTTCATTCCCCAAAAGACTCTACCATCTCAATGAAATTCTCAATATCCTCATCATTTCTAATTGCCATCAACTTGTAGACAACTCCAGTATCATGGAAAAAGGGATGTCTGTGCATAAGTTCAACACTACTTGGGTTAACTCCAACACATCTACAAATTTTCTGACTAAAATGAGAGAAGTTTGAATCCTTCTAATTTTCAACTTCTTAACAGGCTCCCTATCATATTCCGGCCCCCAGCTACCTATCACTATATTTCCATTCCCATATATAATAACTTTCACGTAATCTACCATTTCCACTTTAATAAAGCCACAATGAATCAAATATTTAAATGACATTATAAACTTCATTTACACACCGAGCGATAACTTTACAAAATACACTTAATTATCTTAGTAAGCTACGTCATTAACACAACTACCTAGCTTTAACTTTCTAATTCAACTCAACACAATAAAAAACACGAATATATATATATACACACACACATAATAATTTCCACTTACATTTCAATATTATTTATATCCACATTCATATAACTTATCTACTGCAATACAAAACAATCCTAAATTTATACAACATACAATAAATTTTTCTAAAATAGTAATAATTTATACAACTTATGGTACATCTACGCTTACAAAATTTACATAATAACGTAACAGATTTTTTTTCTAAAAATAAAAGCTGCATAACATTGATTATTAATAAAATAAAATAAATATATAACATGCCTATAAGTTATAGATTGTTACATGTTTCAGACGTTCACTTGTATAAAGAAATAGTCCGGTGCTTCAACTATGGGTTTCCTTGAGTTTTTTTTTTTTTTTTGTGTTTTAGAAATTTCAGAAACTGATATAGGTAAAAATAAACTGTGATCGTATAGATTAGGGTATTTATACTTAGCTTACTGAAAGCACATGTATTGCATATGCCTTCAATTATAACTAATTACATTGAATATAACTGAAAGCGTATCCACTGTATGCGCTTTCATCGTAAAAAACATAAGTAACTGAAGGTATATTAATTTGATGCGCCTTCAATATACTATATTTATAATTTTTTTTAAACAAGCCCTTTTTTCATAGTATTTTTCGAAAAAAAACCCATATTCGTATAAAACTCTATCTATTGTATAGACTTGGATGATTTATAGAAGGACTTATATTTGTATATTTCCATGGGCCGTATCATATATGTCTATTCATTTCACATATTACATGTATTTCAAACTTTGTTCTTTCCTTTTCTTTTTTTTTTATTTTTTATTTTTTATTTTTTAGGGTAATTGGTGATAGGTCCTATGTCAGGAGAAGCGCAAGACTGCACTCATCCGCCATTTCGTGCTGTCAATTGTTTCACGAAGGGATGCATCAATCTCTGGAAAACCTTGTATGGTGACAACTCTAGTGGAAAATGTGTGGATGCACAAAATTGTTGTTGCATTTAGATTTTTTTTTTTCCTTTTTTTTCCCCCGAAAATGTTAAATTTAGACATTAATTTCTCTATAAAAAATTAACATCCAATTCCTTGAATTAGTTTTCTATATTAGAACAATTGTCTTATGCTTTGAGATCAAAAGGTAGTTTTTACCAGCATATGAACTATCCATCAAAAATCGTAAATTTTAAGCTTTAGGTGAGACAAAATTAAAAACTTTAGTAATTTATGTAATGATTTTTTTATTTATAAGATCAATAAATTAACACTATTTTTGGATTAAGGGAAAGAAAATGGAGGAAATGAATTGGAGAGGAATACTTCCTCTTATTTGGAAAAGTAAGAAAAGTGGAAGGAATAAATGTTTTTTGAAAATTTTTCCATAGGTCCAGCAAAAATTCATCCTTTCCAATAGGGAGAGCATTAAGATGGAAAACTTGGAATTTTACTTAAATCCTCCAATACAAAAAGTATATTTTGAAAATTGAAGGATATTTTAGCAACTTAATAAGCTTAAAAAATACATTTAATTAACTTTTCATCCATAATCATTCTTTCTTATTCCCTTCTTAACCATACAATCAATTTTTCTTTCATTGGATGTATATAAAATCATGTATATTCAATTTCATTGAATGTGATGCTACTCCAAAGTCACAATTGATATGATTAATCTCAAACCATCAAGTGATTTTCATATTTACACATACTTGTATAGTATAACAATGTGTACGTTGCATGTACAAAGTGAAATTAATAAAACCATGCTAACAATTGATCATATGTAAGGATTAATATGCGATGAGTAGTCGCGGATTCCGGCCCCTTCCCATCCCATCCACTCTTCCCAAAGATCACAATTTGGATTGCTTCCTCTTATGTGTCCTTCATCATCCTTATCATCACTTCCTTTGTTATATGACTCATAGACATGTGTTGCTGTCGATTTTCCACTCAAATTACTCATGACAGTCTGCAGAACCAATATCAACAAAACACACATTTGTTAGTTTGTGGTTACGTTTTCTATGGATACAAGATACAACAACTTAGGAACTTTCGACCAAATGGCAAAACACGCATAATGAAAATTCTTCAGTTTGAAAAAAGTAAACTAACTCTAATGCAACAATCAAAGAATATTCCTGGATACCACATTCACTTTACGAAATTAAATAAAAAACTAAAGGAAATTTCACACTTACATGGTATGCCTCGCTGATTTGATGAAATTGTAATTCACAATTGTTTCCTCTACAAACATCCGGATGATACTGAAAGCCGAACACAGCAAAAACCAAATCAAAGAACAGACATTGCAAAAATTTGACAGAAACAATTACTATGTCACATCACATAAGTGAAAGAGAAGCATATGCAACTTAGATAACAACAATGAGATTATACCTTCAAAGCTAGCCATCTAAAGGCCTTTTTGACTTCAGATGCAGAAGCATCACGATGTACTTTTAATGTCTTGTAAGGATCAACAACTGAAGAAGAAGAAGAACAATCGACACGAACCGCATTTCTCTTCCTTATATTTCTCATATTTTTATCCTTAATCTGTACCCGAGATGTAAAATTGTTTCCAATCACCATAACAGCACTAGCCATTCTTAACCAAGCAAATACAGTATAGCAAACTTTAATGTAAGATCTTAAGCACACAAAAAGCTCTTAGAATATGGTTTGTTTCAGAGAATATGGTCGATTTATGATTTGATGAATGAGTATGAGAATCAAAATGAAAAGTTCCCTTTTATTTATATGGGTCAAGAATGACTAGGTCCTAAGCTTTTTTTTTTTTTAATAAGTTTGTCCTTTGTATTATAATCCATTGTTTTCTCTTTTGGCAGCTCATCAACAATTTAATAATGTTGATGACTCGAAGTGAATTTCCTTTCAGGGCAGGGAATATATATTAATTAATGGATGGTTCTGTGTGTAAATGGAGGAAAGTGAGAAGAAAAGAGAGAGGAGGCAACGTGAAAGTCATTTGATTGGTGCAATTCATGAAAATTAGGCATATGCTTAACGACAGATTCTTCTTTTATATGTATATATATATATAATTTGACTAATGTAATGTCCTAATTTGATTGCTTATCACATATAGATTTATTTTTCTGATTAATACTAAATATGTAATAAAGTGTTTTAAATACTAAGTAAATTACAAATACATCATTTTATATTTATCATATGTGTCATTAACTTCTTCTTCTTTCTTTCTTTTTTTTTTTTTTTTCAAATGGGCATTTGGACTCGTATATAATGATGAAGAGGGCAGGAACTTAAATGTTAGGCTCAGAAAAAGATTCAATAATACTAATATATAATATGAATCGATGAATGACGTAAAAGTATTAATAAAATTTTAATATGTGTTAGTGGAGTAATATACCTTTTACTAATTATATTTTGACATATTAAAATTTTATTATTATTTGAATATCACTCATTCATTCACATACTATATTAATATCGGTAAAACCTCTCTTGTTAGGCTCACAAAAACACACCCCTTCTTAGAGGCATTTTTTTCTTTTGTTTTCTTTAGTGATTATATCTTTATTGCATTTGGAAAGGAGGAGGAAAAACAAAAAAACAATCTTTTTTTCTTAAAGAAAAATTCTTAATAATATCTTTAGTATTTCAACAAAGAAAAAGAAATGATTACTATTTTCAACCAACTAAACTTGTGGATAAACATATAATACAAAAGGTGGGAATAATGCTATAAACAAGTGAACAACTCAATAATTTAGTGTTTGAGTTTGGAATTTTAAATTGGCAACCAATTTGATTTTCAAAAATGGTTTAATACTTTTCTTTTAAAAATAATAGTATTAATACACAAACTCCATCGAAGCTCAACTTATATGTATTGAATGAGTTCAATTAGAATCATAAGTTTATTAAACCCAATATTATAGAGCCCAAGCATTTACTTGATAACATGCTCAAATAAATCAAGACTAATTTAACTATATTGAAATTACACTCCAATAAATATTGAGATCATTCAAATATTTTACAAGTATTCTTTTGTAGATAGTTTAGGTTTTGATTTCATTAAGGTGATTGATGTAAAGCATACAAAAAAGTTGTAAAGAGTTAATAGGATTCGTGTTTAATTGCTTGAATGTCTCAAATACGTAAGAGAAACTTTTAGGTAAATCGAAAACCATGATCCGAGAATTGGTGTTTTGTGGAAATAAGTTTATTCAGAAAAGCATCCTCTCAATTCCAACTAATGCCCTTTTGTTGTTTTGTTCATAAAGGAACGTTAAAGTGATTCTGTTTCTGCCGACATCAGCATCTGCTGATTTGACCCTTTCATGGAATACCAATACTTTCACATCTCTCTATTTTATTGATGAGGACATCTTTACCGCGTGTTTCTCAGCGCATTGTGCAAAAGCCCAAGAAACAGTGGGTTTTTCTTCATGCGTTAGACCATCGGTATCGCGCGTTACTGTGCGCACATCCTAAAGGTAAAGCAATGAGCGAAAATTTCTTGCCGTGTTTGAGTTTAATGACCTGGCATAATTTTCTCCGGATGTTACTATATCAAGTGACGTGACTTTAGATAATTTTTTTTTTAAGAAATTAGCCTTTTGCAATGCAAAAGCAAATCAATATTATACTAAAATTGCAATGGTAAATGTAATGTATAGTTTGTAATTTTTTTATTTTTCTTTCACTATATAAATAGGTAACTCATGTGCATTTTTTATCGTAAAAAATTTCTATGTACTCTAACTAGAAATAATTTGAAATTATACCAATTTCATTTTGTATTACTATCTATTTTGAAATCATCATTAGATTAAATAAATTTAGCTTAAATTACTTAAGATTTTTAATATAGTAATCAACATAATATTTATTGTGTGTAATACTATTTTTATTACATGTAATTAATATTAATAATAATTATTATAGTATCCAAATATAATATTTGTCAATATTAAAGTTATCTTTAGGAAAAAGTTTAAAGTAGTGGTTAAAAAAATAATACTAACATAGGAAACACAAAACTTTAAAAAGTATGAAGAAATTTGGATGAAAAAATTAGATATAAAGTGTAGAGTTACTTAAAAGTAAGACTTGTTTAATAAGTTGATGTGGCGATTTAAGTTTTTTTTAAAGTTACTACAAATTATGGATGGTCTTATAGCATGTGCAGCATTGCTTCCTTATGTGTTGATCGATGGTATAAGGAATAGATTGCAGTTTCTTTGCCATTGTAATGCGTCCTTTGCCAAATTAGTGTGCTTCTATCTAAGCAAATTTCTATTTGATTTTTTTTCTTCTCTTTTAATTTTGATTGGGTGTATATTTTTATGGGAATCACAAAAAATTGTAAAAAAAAAAAATTAAAAACTTTTGTGTATAAATTCATTGATAGAGTAGTAAGTTTCTTTAAAAAAGACTTTCTTAATATGTTGTTGCGATACTTGGGGATACAAAATTGATGTCTAACTATTGCACATACTCTTATAGTGGGTTACTTCCCTCACAAACATTCCTTTATAGTGGAAGTACTAGTACCTATATTTCTTTTTCTTTTTCTTTTTCTTCTCTTTTCTTTTCTTTTTTTTTTTTTTACTTTTTAGAGTTTTCATTGGTTAAAATTACATTATTAAATAAGAAAGGATTTAATTATACTAATACGCCATATAAATCGATAAGTGGTATATAAATACTAATAAAATTTTGATACATGGATACATGATTAGTACTTTTTTCAAAAAGTACATTCCTTTATTTTCAAGTGTTTAAATATTATTAGTATTTACACGTTACTCATCGATCTACATAGCATATTAGAATTATCAAATCCTTTTTCTTATTGGACCCACAAAAATTTAAAAATATATTTTAAGGAATTTGTACAAAGAATATTAAGGATAAACTTATGAGCTCCTCGAAAAAGTAAATTCCTTAATATATTGTTAAAACATAAGAAACCGAAATGGATTCCCTAACAACAAAGATGCTCTTAGTAGGATTAAGAATAATTTTCACTTTTTCATTTTCCTTTCCTTTTTCGATTTTAAAGAAAAAAACATAAGTTGACTGAAATACACAAGTGAAATAATGTTCCTTATCCCACTTTTTATGGGATTCGAATAAAAGCACTGACATGTCAGATTAAAGCTCATGGTAATAAGTATATCCATCTTCCAAGTATCTACTTCACTAACTAATCTCAGGTTGCTTACTAATCTATATGCATAGTTTGTACAATAATCAGAATCTACACTGTGATAAGAACTTGTGATTTTCCAAATTGTTAAAGATTTAACACTATGTTTTATTTATTTATTTATTTTTTAGATGGAGGACAGGAATTTGAAGGAAATGTTTTCCTTTCCCCTTAAAAGGATGAAGGGATAGAGTTAGAAAAGAAAACTTTTACTTAGGCCAATCAAAATCATTTCTCTCTACCTTCCAAATGGGACGAAATCCTTCTAAATTAATAAACTTACCCTTAAAATGAATGCATATTTTTAAGATAGAGGTTTTTCTTTTTAATTCTAACAAAATAAAAAAAAATTATATTACAAACTTCCTTGCACTTTCTTTCCTTTCTTAACTAAATAAGAAAATTTATAATTTTTCCATTTATTTTCTTCCTCCCTAAATTCTTTCCTTCCATTTTACTCCCTTCTTAATCCTCTTTCCAAACATTGTGTAAGAGGATTTGGATCGAATAAGATTATATTAATGGGAAAAAAACAAAATATTATTTTCTATGATAATATTTTATGAAGACTTTTAGGAAATTCAATAAGAAAATATGTAATCTTTAATTTTATTATTGTATTTTGTAATAAATCATTTTCACACCGTCTTTTAAGAAGCGTTTGGATGCATTGAGTTTATATACAAAGAGTCACCCATAGTGGATAAAGGATATTACTAAAGTCATGGGGTGAGGACTAGGGATATAAATAAGTCAAACTATTCGTGAGTTATTTAAGTTCAGCTTGATCTTTTTTCGATATCAACTCAACGAGCTCAAGCTTCATATAGTATTTAGCTCGAGTCCCTTGCAAGCATAATGAAGCTTGAGTCGAGTATAGGTATTAGTTGAGTATAGATATAATATTATCATAATTAGAACAAAGTAGATATATTTAAATAAATTTAACTTAAATGAGTTTAATTTAGTCAAGTACAAACTTGTTAAATGCCACTTCGAATAAAGCTCGAGCTTAAAATTCTAAACTTGAGTGAATTTAAGTCAAGCTCAAGTTTTAAGATTTTAGGTCAAAGTTAAACTAAAGCTTAGTACTGTATCATCTTGACTCTACTCATTTATTGCTCTAATGAGAACATCTTTACGATGCTCCAAACAAACTAGAGAATTTACTGTCACATCCCAAATTAGAGAGTCATAATAGCTCCCGTCATGTAAACTAATTTAAATTAGAAGCTAGCCACTTTAGCCGCTAACAAAGATACATTTTACATTAAGCATTTACCACTCTACAGTTTTAAGTCATTCAATTCAATACCTATTTGGTATCAACCTGTGGTGTAATTTTCTAAAATATCTTTTAAAAGAGACTCTGTGATATAAGAGCTTAAGAAGGTAACAATAATTGAAAACTAGAGGGTCGCTTGAAGAGACCCTATTAGGTTTCGTAGAGGTTAGTAAAGTCATTAAACAAAATAGGAATCCAGTCAATTGGTCTTGAATCTCACACTCCGACCCATTCTCTACACTTTTAAAACTTAGAGTAATACTGATGTATCTACTGGAAAACTTGCAAACCAACTATATGAGAATGAGCGACAACTTACTCAGTAAGTGGAACGAAAACAATAGTATATATCTAACATCAAGCAACCAGAGTTTTCATCAGCGAATTAAGCATTTTGAGATGAATTTATATTTTATTCAAGACAAAGTGGCAAATGGTACAATTCTTCCTTTGTTTGTTTTGAGCAACCTGTAATATCCCACAATGTAGCAATTAAGACATGGACACTTGAGTATTAGGGCAACGCTTTGTCCTTGTATGATTAGAGTCAATTTTTTATTTAAGGTATTCAGGAAAGTAAGCTGATTAGGTTAGAAACTTATGAGAAACATGATAACCTTAATCGAAAAATTTGCATACACTTGAAAGTAAAAAATATAATAAGATATCAAGAATACAATTAAAATAGTAAGGATGTACTTTATATAAGCTCCTAAAATTGTATTTAAGACAACATGCCCGATTTAAGGCCTTTAGAAAAAACTTATTTGATTGAACTTAACTTTACAACTAAGATAGAAAAGCTAGTTGAAGTGATCCAGTGATGTCATATTTAAAAAATAATAAACCAAAATCTCAATTTTAGTCTTAAAAGTATGATTATTCGATATAGTATAAAAATAATCGAAACCCTTAAAATCAAGCTTAAAATGCAACAAGGATTTAAAAATAAATTAATTAGGCTATAAAAGGAAATAATATAGCATAATATACTATATGAGTATACACGTACCTTTATGAATATACCTAGTTTACATAGTAATAATACCCTTAAATTAACCTAAAATTATATAATTATATATAATAAGTGATAAATTCATAAAATTAAATAGGAAATATGTTTTAAAAACAAAAGACATGCTAGAAATATGATTACATGTATATAATTACTCATTACGTATATGATATATGTAAGATATATACTCGTATATTAATAAAATCATTAAATACTAACATAAAATACCAAAATACCCTAAAATATCATCTAAAAATTATTAAAAAATAAGAAACAACCTGGAATATGAATAGATTAAATGTGGAGCAGCTTAAAAAGGATAAGTAGCTACATCAAAAGCAAATTTATGAAAATTTAACTCCTCATGCTTGATTTTTACACTTATGAATGGGGGAAAAATTGCTTAACAATTAAGAAAAAATTCTAGCCAACCTCAAGCACTATAAATAGGATACTAGGACTTAGATTTCACATTTTAGCAACCAAGAAAACTTAAGACAAATTAAAAAATACTTTAGAAAAATTTAGCAAAAAATAGGAAAAAATAGAACAAGGACCAAGCCTAAGTAGTTCCCAAACCAAACCTTGATCTACTATTGTGCTCTTCCACTACTGCATAAGACCACCAGTGCCTAGGCCTTCCGACCACCCCTTGTCACTCGACAGTTACTGGAGCACCGACTAATAGGTTGGTCAATTTTCTACCCTATTTTTCTTATAATTTCTAAAAATATTAAATTAAGTCAGAAAATTATGAAAAAAAAATTACATCTAGGTTATTTTAGATATACTTATATGTTGTAATTTTATTTTTGTAAAATTATTATTATTTTGTGTACATACTTAAAAAAGTTATTATTCATCCGAATTTTAACTTTCAAAATAAATATGCTAAATGATATGGTTTCAAGCTTAAAATTTTTTTATAGAATACATATTATATTTATTTAATTTCTACCTAGCCATATTTTTAATTTGGGTATTTTTTATATTTATTGTATTTTTTACCTTAAAAATAGCTAAAAATAAGGTAAAATGATGAAATAAATAAGTTTTTATAAAATCAATTGATGAAATGGATGTCCACTGACTTCTAGTGATTTATAACGATGTTAGGATATATTGAAAATAATTTTGCATAAAAAATATAATATTTGGTTAATTAAATGTAATTTAAAGGTAAAAATGTAATTACGAGTATATAAGCGATAATCTGATAACATGAAACCATGTACTAACTGAATTCCCCATATTTTTAGGAGTCTGTAGAAATTTTCAAGGAATTATTTGGTAATTTGAGTTATTTATTACAAATTTACGTAGTAAAATTGTTTAGATTACAAATCAGAGCACATTTTTAATAATAATAGACTAAAATGTGATAAACATTAAAATAAAACTTATACATGTACATGCTAGTCAGTTTTAGGTAAAAATGAATTTTTAATCTATTGGTGATAGTTTTACGACCGAGTTAAGATATATATATGCTAGAGTTAGATAATACTTATATTAATAAATTATATTAGCAAAATATATAAAATATAGTCCAAATACATAAAATAAGTATAATATAATAATACTTATTATAGGCACGTATCGGTATATCAGAAACTCAAAATACTCTTTAGAAGTCATCTCTCAAAATAGAACTCATACGTATCGTTAGGTTTATATGAGCCCAATAACACTACTTTTGCTAAAATTGAACAATCTTAGGTCATATAACCTATATCTCTATAATATTACGAGAATTTACATATTACAATAATACCTTATCATAATTGAAACATAATTCGACTGATTAACAGTACATTTCTATATAATCGAAACAATATAATATAGGTAGTAGTAAATTACATATATTAGGTAATATCAATTAAATTGCTATAACTTGTATGATAAAATAAAATACTTAAAGTATATATATACATATATATTAATGTATATGTATATAAATATACATATGGAACTTTACTAAATAATTGTATAAATTATATTTCAACTAAATACTAGATAAAACCTTGACGTTTTTGTAAATCTTATGAAAACTGAATTTGAGCTTCAATATATATAGGACTTACAAGTGAGTGAAACCTTGACGACCTAAATCTATCAACATAAACTTCAATACAATTAGGTAAGATCAATGCTTCTTAGCATTTTGGAGTATTATTTTAAAATATTTAGATACTTTAGTATATATCTACTTGTGATTATAGTAAGCTATTAATGTCTATGTAGTGCTTGTGCTTGAGATTCGATTTGTTATTATGGGAGTTGAGTTCCATGTTATGGTTGTTTTGTGAATATTATGTTTAAATTGTTTAAGCTTAGTTGATCACCATAAAAATGAACTAACTCAAACTTAGCTTAACACTTAACTTAATATGCATCGCAACCTACTAAGGGTAACGATAAGGATTCTCGAGCCAAACACGGACTCCCTTCAATGAGGATAGCTAAAATGATCCTTTCCCTACTCTTAACCGAATTAAGTGATAGGAGAGAAGGTCGTGGTAAGGTTGGCAACCGTGGTTCAAAGGTGGTCACGGAATAAGAGTATTCCCCATTGTACAAGCCCTAATTTGGTTTCAATTCACGAGTGTGTGACGTCAAGCTCCTTAACCCAAATTAGAGTTGGCATAATTTCTCCAATCTCACGATAGACCGAATAAAGCTGTGTAATGGCATTTGCTTATACACACGTTGCATTTAACCAACTTGATTGAAAACCTTGCTTGTGTTGTACTGAATGTATACTTCTATCTTTACCCCACTTACAAAGTAAGCTGTCGCTCATTCTCATATAATTTATTTTGCAAGTTCTAAATAGATTACAAGTACACTAACAAACTAGGATAGGGTGAAAGGTGTAATAAGAAATGGTTGGTTATTGTCTTTAGTATTGACTTTCTTAATTTTTAAGGAAAACCACACGAGATTCCCTAAGGGGAATCTTGTATAGTTTTCAGTATTTTAGTTTATATATGAAATGACAAGTACCTGTAAGGTTTACCACCATTCTTTGTAAAGTCAAACTACAAGTTATTTTTTACAAATCATTCCAAAAGATTGCTTTACAGATTTATAACAAATAAATATTGAATTGGATACTTCAAAGGGATAGAGTCGAGTACGCATGGTATGAACTAGGTCTAAAATAGCAACAGTAAGATCAATTTCTATTTTATGATGACTCACATGGTAGGATTGTTACAACTTCATCTTTTTGAGACATAATAATTCTAAAGTGATATCAAAGCATTATTCTTATGAATTCACTTTGAAGTGTAATTCTTAAGAATGTACTTTGAATCATTATAAATAAAATGAATTAGACATATTAGGAAACATTGAGAGCAAGTAGTAAAAATGAATTTAAACTACAGATAAATATATATAAACATACTATTTTATACTTATAGGATAAGTTAGGGTTGTAATAGGCAATACTAACTTTAGAGTTAATAAACTTTTAGTTCTTACAACCATTGAAAAGCACCCCTAATCTCTTAATCGACTCTTAGGTAAAGCAATAAAGAATTGCTTATAAGATGCAAAATACTATCCTTTAAGGTTGTTACTAAAAGTGATTAATTAGATAAAATTAGAATAATGCAGAAAAGTTATGATAGACTTAATTTGGAAATTAAAACTTTTTGTGCTCATAGGTATCTCTTATATTTACTAAGAGAGTCCTTTAAACCCATTAACTAATTACCATACTACTTATTTCTAATAAATGTTGAAAAGTATTATCAAGATTTAATAAGTTAGAACTTGATAGTAAACCCCTTATTGCACTAAAGGTATTACTGAATGGATTGAAAGAAATTATAAGTAGGAAATTTTGAAGAATTTAATAGCTACTAAAGAAGAGGAATCTTAAGAAGAACCTTAGTACTGATTTGGGGTGTAATAAAGCAGTGAACAGGATAGTAACTTAGTCTGAAGATGAATGGTTGGTAGAATTTAAAAAAGTGAATTAAGGAAAACTTATTTATAAAGGGCATTATAGAACCTAATTTAGAAGATAAAGTAAAGAATTATAAGATAAACGTAGGAAATCAAACTATGAAAAGTGATAAGGTCAGTCTTCAAGTGATAATTTAAGACAACAATATAGTAGACATGATACGGTATAGGAGCCACAAACTTTTACTAATAAATAGAAAAAATGGTATGTCTATTATATACTCAATGATGACACTAAACTTGTGTTTTGACTTTGTACGAGGTTACAACACTACAATATTATTGATTAAATTAAAGGTTAGTTTGTAACATAATACATTTCAACATTAACATAATTGTGTTCTTTAGCGATATTTACACTATAAATATTCCCTTCAACACAAGATATATTTATGGTCTTACCAATATATAATCTTGTTAAAATGGAAGTGTAACTCGAATAAGCATGAATTAGAGTGAAACTCTATGCTGATTAAATTGAATGTCATATTTATTGATAACATACTTGCATGGCTATATGTATATTTGAATGTTTTAGTAGGAGTTGAAGTTAATTAGATTATAGGATACATGATAAATATAAGAACATATAAGTATTAAATTAGATTATTTCATAAGTTTTGAATCAATACTCTTTCATTTTAGCATGATATTGTTTAATTTTATAGAGTTAAATGATATAATAGTAAGATGAAACTGAGTAGTTAAGATGCATTTATTTAGATAAATCCCCTAATTGGCACCCAACTATAGAATGTTTTAAAATCAAAGATAAAGTTATGTTTTATAAATCCAACCTTACAAACTTTAGTGAATAATAAAGATGATATACATACATATATATATGAGATTGGTATGATATAACTATTTATTGACTTAAAAATGCATAAGTATTGCCTATTAATATAAGATGCTTATAATAAGTTTTAAATTAGATGATACGTGTTCTTATGTAGATGGCATGACATAGATATAAACAACTGAAAAATGAATAGTTAACACTGAAAGCATAACCCTATACTCTCCATCTCATTCGAATCTATTTATCTTGTTTACAAAAAGTAACTTAGTAAGAGGTTAATAAATACTATATCCTAAGAACATATGATCATACTAAAGTGATCCTATAACAAACACAAAGATACTAAATACTTGAATAGGAAGTAGATCAATTAACCGGAATATGTGTATTTATTGAATGATCGTGTTATTATATGTACATAGGTATTTTGTAAAAATAATGAAGAGTTAAGTGAAGATTAAGCAAATTATACCAAATTTAATAAAATGAACTGCAAATGTCTATTATTAATGTAATTTTAACTTAGAAAAACACCTCTCGTGTGTTTTGAATACATTTTGTTACAATAATAAATGGGTTTCTATAGCTAAAAATTGTTATTAGTAAGTTTGGGGAATCATAAAAGCCATCATATTTAGCACTAGGATAGAAACATAAGAATAAGAATGTTAATTTAATATTTTGTATAGAAAGCTTGGAATTTATATCTTCCTATTCACTTTGAATACAATTGATCTGGGATTCTAAAGTTAAACTACATAATGATGGATAAATGCCGAGCAAGTGCGATGTATATAAGATTAGGTGATCTTATTAAAATTGGAACTTAACTATAAGATACCTATGAATAAAATAAGTATTGCTTGCTAATAAATTAGATTTGCATAAAGTAAATTTCTTAATTATAAAAGTTGATATTTATGTTACTTAATTATGGAAATTTTTATCTACATAGATATAATTTCATGTAAGTTCTAGGAGTTAATACCTGATCATGGAATTTGAAATGTGCAGTAACATAGAAATTTTTACATGAATGCAATATCGTAACTTCGACTGTAGATTACTGTTCCATGGGTACAATTTGTTGCGTATGTTAACTATATTTCATATAAGTGTTGACTAGCTCCTATTATGAGGTTTACAGTATCTTTATATTTTGTATCATGAAAATGTATAGATAAAACGTATGTAATATTCTAAAGCAAATAGATATTGTTGACAAAGGTGCACGTATATGGTAGTCATTATTTACTAGTTAGTTAGGATGAACCCATAAGAATGATTGGCACAATATCAAGAAATAACCTAAAACCTAAATATGATATGCTATTTTTATTATCTATAGGATTAGTGAAGTAAGAAAACTGAATTCTAAACTTAATAGTAGTTTATAATTTCACGATAACCAAACGAATCACTCCCGCATAAGACATTAGGGTTAACCCTATAATGCTCTGGTAATGAGGAAAAATATACCAGGAGATTGATGTTTGAAGTAATCTTAAAAATAATAACCCTATTATATTAATTGAAAAGTAAAATTTTAACACAACTTAAAAGTATTTTGCTAGGATTATAGATTATTATGGATCAAACCCATGATATGGTATAAACAGTCTAATATCTTAACAAATACCTAACATAAGAATGCTAGCTAGACACCTTAAAAATATATTGATGACCTCAACAAGTAGGACCAATGGGTACTTCAAACTAGTTATATCACATATTTTACATCCAACATAAGAAATTAATTTGAAAAGAAGAGAAACAAGAAAGAGCCTCAAACTCTAATCAACAATCCTTATTAGAAGAGAAAGATCGACAGATATAAACGAAGATATAACTAAGATACTAGGAAAGCATACACTTCATATATGCAATAGCGATGGGTAATTAAGAAAAGAATGGAAAATCTGTGATTATCAAGTCTCTTCCTTGTTGAGTCTTTTGTTATCATCAAAGTACCTCACATCACGTTATGTTTTGTTAAGTAACAAGTTTATATTAGTATCAACGTGAGCCTGTTGAATAGGAGTCACGTCAGTTTCTATTGAGTTGAGTCAAATCATGAGGATTCAAATTGTCGACCATCTCATTTAACTTTGAGGTGGAGAAAAGTCCAAGATTTGCGAAGCTCAACCTTATTGACATCTGCACTAAGCTATATGAAAGAACAAACTAATAACTATGACAATAACTTAGTCATTATAAGATAGAAGATGCAAATGGAAGAAAGAGGAATAATACTTAAGATAGATGATGGATCTTAACTAAAACCTAAAGATTAGTGATATAGAGGAAACAATAAAAGACAAATCAGTGAAAGAATACTTAAATAAATATAATGAAAAGCTGCAAGATTAGGAAAGTGTAATGCAAGTGAAGTGGTGGTCTTAGCAATTATTTAGCACCAAATGTGGAATACAAGGAATTACGGAAAGAAAACAGAAGAATAAATAAGAGATAAATTAGAAGGTTAAATAGAGGAAAGTAGGACAAATATGGAATAGAAACACTTCAAAGAAATGAATCTTACGAAAGAAAGGCCATCCCTTTAGTTCTTTTAAGTAATAAAATAATAACCCTTACAGATCATAGATATAAGATTGATAAAAAATTTATGAATCCATTAAACTTTCTTTATGAAAGGATTTGACAAGTGTTAGCTTTAAGGACGAAACTATTTGTAAGGGCGGTGAAATGTACTATCCCATAATGTAGCAATCAGGACATGGACATTTAAGTATTAGGACAAAGGTCTATCCTTGTACAATTAGGGTTAACAATTGATTTAAGATATTTAGGAAAGTAAACCGATTAAGTTAGAAACTTATGTAATTCGTATTTTTGAATTTTTTTTTAATTTTAATGATAAACAAGAATTTTCTCACTAATTAGATGGTAATTTTTTTACTAAACTAGGAAATATATATATATATTTGAAAATATATGTGTAATAATTGAATATATATATATATATATATATATGAGGGAAAGGAGAAAGATCTTACCAATAGTGGAGGGAGAAAAATCTGTATTATCTAAAGATTTAGTACTACTTTAATGACTCCTTCTATATAAATGTCATGAGAGTTAGTATTAGTTAATCACATAATTAATAACTTCTATATAAATAATGTTTCTAAAAGATTTAGTCATAAAATGACAACCACGGAATCTCAATCCTCAAGCTTTATTCGTAAAATCTTTATTCGTTAGTAATTGAAAATCAAGGATGTATTGTTCCATAATTTAATGTCCGATTTGTTTGGAACATTTCTTGAATTACATGATACAACCTTATTCAATGCCACATTTATTTCCTTTTCTCAAAGCCTCACCAACTCTATAAATTTTGGCCAACTTGTGAGAAACTTGTGATTCCTCATTTTATTATTTTGAAGATTTAGGATATTTCAAATCTAATTCCTCCAATTTTAGGAAGAATGAAGTTGTATTCCATAGCTATCCTCTTGGCTTTAGTTCTGATTTTCTCATGTGGTAATATTTTTATCTTCAACATAAATTATTATCATGATGGATATACTTTTGTTTATAATATAATGTAATCTTCTAAAAAACAAAAAAGTATATATCATGGTTGCAATTGGAGTGGCTATTTGATTAATTGATTAAGTATAAATTATTTATACATAGATCATACTTGAAATAGCAACCATTGAAAACGAAATTATTACATTTCTACTAATTGACCATGGTACATTTCCATTAAAAATTGAACTATACCTCATTTGGTCTATCTACCGTACAGACTTGGATGATTAGATGGGACTTACATTTGTGTATTTCCATGGTCCTACCATATGCCTTTAGATTACTACTTTTGCAAACTAATTATAATATAAGGTGTTAAACTCTTTTAAAATCTCAATGGGACACTAATTTTAATGTTAATAGATTACAACTAGATTACAACAGCATTATCATGTTGTTTCTCTTATTTCAATTCCTTTATTGTTAAACTCATGTTTCTTTCTCTTGTTTGCATTATTATGCTTCTTTTATTTCTCATACTACATGTATTTCTCTGGAAAAGAAAAAAATACTATATGTATTTCAAAGTTTTTTTTTTTTTTTTGGTAATTGGTGATAGGTCGTATGTCAGGAGAAGCACAAGATTGCACGCATCCGCCATTTCATGCTGTCAATTGTTTCACGGAGGGATGCATCAATCTCTGCAAAACCTTATATGGTGACAACTCCAGCGGAAAATGTGTGGATGCACAAAATTGTTGCTGCATTTAGATTTTTTTTTTCCCCAAAATGTTAAATTTAGATATTAATTTCTAAATAAAAAATTAACATCCAATTCCTTGAATTGGTTTTCTTTATTAGAACAATTGTCTTATGCTTTGAGATCAAAAGGTAGTTTTTACCGGCATATGAACTATCCATCAAAAATCGTAAATTTTAAGCTTTAGGCAAGACAAAATTAAAAAATTTATTAATTTATATAATTTTTTTTTATTTGTAACATCAATAAATTAACACTATGTTTGGATTGAGGGAAAGAAAATGGAGGGAATGAATTAGAGAGGAATACTTTCCCTTATTTGGAAAAGTAAGAAAAAGTGGAATGAATAAATGTTTTTTGAAAATTTTGTCATGGGTCCCACAAAAATACATTCTTTCCACTAGGGAGAGAATTAAGAAGGAAAGCTTGGATTTTACTTAAATACTCTTATATAAAATATGTAAACTCTACAAATTTAGTTATTTAAATATATAATTGAACTCAAGTATTATAAGTAATTTCCCTTAATCAACATAGTCGATAAATTTAAAATAAATTTAAAAATGAATAAAATTTTAAATTTGAAACCTAAAACGAATATAAAAAACCCTGATATACTGTTCAAAACCCAAATTGTATATAAAAATCTTAAATCTTAAATGTGTGTAAATATTAAAGATTGAACCTGAATGTGAGAAAAACCCTAAAAATAAAACCTTAAGCCTATAAACGTACAAATTTAATCATAATGATGATAAAACCCTTATTGATTATAAATTATCAATCGATACATAAAATCGCATAAAATCACTAACAACTAAAGATAACTTCCAAATATTAATATATGTGAGAGTACTTAATTTTATTATATATTTGTTATTTATGTATTATATAGTCAATGTTACTTTTATAACTTATAATTTTCTTTATAATTATAATATATATTATTATTAATATTATTTATAGCATTTGAAATATTTAGAGAAAATTCAAAAATTTGTTTTATTTATTTATTCACCTAATTCCCTTATTTTTTTCCTTTTTCCTTATCTTTTTTCTTTTATTTTCTATTTCCTCTTCAAATTTATAATTGTTACATGTACATAATATTAATATTATATTAGTATTTTAATTTTGACATAAGTCAAAAGTGTCACTATCAAGAATTTATTACTCTTTTCTTTTCTTTTTTTTCTTTTTCTTTTTCCCTCCTTTCCTCTCCATGCCATAAGCCAAGTGGGTACCCTAAAACCTTCTTTTAAATTTTGTATTTTGTCATCAAATTAAAAAAAATTGTAGAAGCCCAATTGCCATTTCAAACCGTCAAACTCTCTCTCTCTCTCCTTTTCCATTTCCATCTTCTAATTTTTCTCTCAAATTTACCTTACTTTCAACCTCCATTTCCACTAATCAAACACCCACTTTTCCAACATAAAAGGAGGAACAAGAGGAGGAATCATACATCAAATTATTTCTAAACCAAGTAAATATATATTTTTTCTTTGTATTTTTCTTATATTTTGGTTATATTTATTGTATTATGTACACTAGGTTTTAGGTATTTTCTTAATTATTTATGTATACTACTATAATAGATGTATTATACATATAACTTAGTGTTTTGTCATGGAAATTTATGTATACGTACTAAATTATATGTATGAAAGTTTATTTCTCTTAGAAATTAAGTTGTGTATGTGTACATATTATTATAAATATTGAAATATCTATGTATATGTATATATACATAATTGGTTGAATGAACACTCCTTTGTCTAGTTTATGTATGTATAGAATATGTACATATATGAATTATAATAGAAAATGTAGTATAAATATATGTATAAATAAATAATATTGGAAATATACATATACATATATCTATACACCACTATATATGCATAATTCTATATGTACATATACCTAGATAAAAGAAATATAAGTATTTATATATATATACAAAACCGAAAGTGTATATGTATGTATATATGTAATATATTGAAAATTCCTTAAGAATGCATTAAGAAAATATAAATATACATGTATAAACGTGCATATAAAATTGAGTATAAAGATTTGTACATGTATATATGTATATGTATAAAAATACGTATNTTACATTTGTGTATTTCCATGGTCCTACCATATGCCTTTAGATTACTACTTTTGCAAACTAATTATAATATAAGGTGTTAAACTCTTTTAAAATCTCAATGGGACACTAATTTTAATGTTAATAGATTACAACTAGATTACAACAGCATTATCATGTTGTTTCTCTTATTTCAATTCCTTTATTGTTAAACTCATGTTTCTTTCTCTTGTTTGCATTATTATGCTTCTTTTATTTCTCATACTACATGTATTTCTCTGGAAAAGAAAAAAATACTATATGTATTTCAAAGTTTTTTTTTTTTTTTTGGTAATTGGTGATAGGTCGTATGTCAGGAGAAGCACAAGATTGCACGCATCCGCCATTTCATGCTGTCAATTGTTTCACGGAGGGATGCATCAATCTCTGCAAAACCTTATATGGTGACAACTCCAGCGGAAAATGTGTGGATGCACAAAATTGTTGCTGCATTTAGATTTTTTTTTTCCCCAAAATGTTAAATTTAGATATTAATTTCTAAATAAAAAATTAACATCCAATTCCTTGAATTGGTTTTCTTTATTAGAACAATTGTCTTATGCTTTGAGATCAAAAGGTAGTTTTTACCGGCATATGAACTATCCATCAAAAATCGTAAATTTTAAGCTTTAGGCAAGACAAAATTAAAAAATTTATTAATTTATATAATTTTTTTTTATTTGTAACATCAATAAATTAACACTATGTTTGGATTGAGGGAAAGAAAATGGAGGGAATGAATTAGAGAGGAATACTTTCCCTTATTTGGAAAAGTAAGAAAAAGTGGAATGAATAAATGTTTTTTGAAAATTTTGTCATGGGTCCCACAAAAATACATTCTTTCCACTAGGGAGAGAATTAAGAAGGAAAGCTTGGATTTTACTTAAATACTCTTATATAAAATATGTAAACTCTACAAATTTAGTTATTTAAATATATAATTGAACTCAAGTATTATAAGTAATTTCCCTTAATCAACATAGTCGATAAATTTAAAATAAATTTAAAAATGAATAAAATTTTAAATTTGAAACCTAAAACGAATATAAAAAACCCTGATATACTGTTCAAAACCCAAATTGTATATAAAAATCTTAAATCTTAAATGTGTGTAAATATTAAAGATTGAACCTGAATGTGAGAAAAACCCTAAAAATAAAACCTTAAGCCTATAAACGTACAAATTTAATCATAATGATGATAAAACCCTTATTGATTATAAATTATCAATCGATACATAAAATCGCATAAAATCACTAACAACTAAAGATAACTTCCAAATATTAATATATGTGAGAGTACTTAATTTTATTATATATTTGTTATTTATGTATTATATAGTCAATGTTACTTTTATAACTTATAATTTTCTTTATAATTATAATATATATTATTATTAATATTATTTATAGCATTTGAAATATTTAGAGAAAATTCAAAAATTTGTTTTATTTATTTATTCACCTAATTCCCTTATTTTTTTCCTTTTTCCTTATCTTTTTTCTTTTATTTTCTATTTCCTCTTCAAATTTATAATTGTTACATGTACATAATATTAATATTATATTAGTATTTTAATTTTGACATAAGTCAAAAGTGTCACTATCAAGAATTTATTACTCTTTTCTTTTCTTTTTTTTCTTTTTCTTTTTCCCTCCTTTCCTCTCCATGCCATAAGCCAAGTGGGTACCCTAAAACCTTCTTTTAAATTTTGTATTTTGTCATCAAATTAAAAAAAATTGTAGAAGCCCAATTGCCATTTCAAACCGTCAAACTCTCTCTCTCTCTCCTTTTCCATTTCCATCTTCTAATTTTTCTCTCAAATTTACCTTACTTTCAACCTCCATTTCCACTAATCAAACACCCACTTTTCCAACATAAAAGGAGGAACAAGAGGAGGAATCATACATCAAATTATTTCTAAACCAAGTAAATATATATTTTTTCTTTGTATTTTTCTTATATTTTGGTTATATTTATTGTATTATGTACACTAGGTTTTAGGTATTTTCTTAATTATTTATGTATACTACTATAATAGATGTATTATACATATAACTTAGTGTTTTGTCATGGAAATTTATGTATACGTACTAAATTATATGTATGAAAGTTTATTTCTCTTAGAAATTAAGTTGTGTATGTGTACATATTATTATAAATATTGAAATATCTATGTATATGTATATATACATAATTGGTTGAATGAACACTCCTTTGTCTAGTTTATGTATGTATAGAATATGTACATATATGAATTATAATAGAAAATGTAGTATAAATATATGTATAAATAAATAATATTGGAAATATACATATACATATATCTATACACCACTATATATGCATAATTCTATATGTACATATACCTAGATAAAAGAAATATAAGTATTTATATATATATACAAAACCGAAAGTGTATATGTATGTATATATGTAATATATTGAAAATTCCTTAAGAATGCATTAAGAAAATATAAATATACATGTATAAACGTGCATATAAAATTGAGTATAAAGATTTGTACATGTATATATGTATATGTATAAAAATACGTATAATAATAAGTATACTAAAAGTATAAAAAAACATATATATATATATGTATATATGTGTAGGTATACATATGATAATAGTATAGTATAAGTATAGATACAAGTATATATACTAATATCTTAAGGGTATATATATATATAAGATACATAGATATATGTATACATACATATTTATAATATTGTATTTAATATAACATAAGAGAATTAAATATATATATATATATACATGTAATGGGCCGAAACCCGTAAAACCAAATGAGGCCCACATAAATAATAATTAATTAATAATTATATTACATAAAAATATATAATAATAATACAAAATTTAAGAAATATAAAAATAAAGGAAAATCAACAAATTGTCACGTGGACATATAGAAAATGCCACATTAGCAATTTACCTAAAATAATTAATTAAACCAAAAAAATTCAAAATAATTAGAAAATAATAATAATTAATTAGGAAAAATTACAATAATAATAAAATTAATATAATTGGTAAATTAAGCTTAAAAATGAAGAAAAAATGAAATTAATATAAAATAGACTTTAATATTGTAACAAATTTCATAATATTTGAGGCTCATAATGAAAAATGTGAATTTTAACGTTTGAAACGAACCCTGTAATGTGAAAATATATCAAAAAATGATAAATATCGACTATAAGATCATAAAAATTAGAGTTAGAATGAAAAATTTACATGTGACTAAAGATTTAATATAAACCGAGAAGAATAAGTAGAACAACGTAATTAATTGACCTTATAAACAAATAATGAAGAGAAATAAATAATCTAATACATAAAATACCATAAATTTCAAATATATTTCCTAATTACCCTAATAAGAAAGTTAAAATTACAATAGATATTAATTAACTGAGAAACCTAATTTTTTAAAATACTTATAAGTCTTATTATCCTTCTAAGTATTTAATTGTCGAGTTCTAGAAACTCTATAGGCTTAGAGAATGAGTATTAATCTAAGTAAGGGAGTTTTTATAATCTGCTATTTGCTTGCTGTTTGATATTTGTATGATGCTTATTGGTTGATACTGATTGTCTGTTGAACGACTATTTTGCTTGTATACTATCATTCATGTGATTATTTTCTTAAACCAGTAAATATAAATATCTTACCAAAATAACTCGTTATATTTATTGTATGTTTATGATTCAACTGGTATACTGATGGAGAGTATTAGCTATGCAAATTTTTTTAGAAAAGTATTTTTGGTGAACGTTTTACCAATCTTAAATATATTTTTGGTGATTTTTGTATGATTTATTTAAGGGCTTGTAGTGCCTATGAAAGATATTTTTATTGTTGAGGTAAAATTAGATTGATATCTTCAATTGATTGCGAAAGAACTCGCATATTTGTACCTATAGGGCCTTGGTATACTTTAATTACCAGAAGACTTGCATATTTGTATCCATGGGGCCTTAGATATATTTGATAGCGAGAGAACTTGCTTTGTGTCACTAAGGGATCTTGGATATGTTCGGTAGATGGCCTTAGTTAGTGTTTACCTGTTTAGATTGATATTTCTTTCTCGGTTAGAGTAATAATCAAGTGTCGTCTGGAGGGACGGTGCCCTCAGGTAGCTTCGTGCAAATAAGGTGAGGTGTTTCGTACGAGTAAGTACAAAGGAAAATCAACGTGTAAACAACGTAAATCTACACCTTCCATAATCCCAAACTTTTATGGATGTGTTGCTTGTATTCATTTTATATGTAGATAGTTTGCATGTGTGCTAATAATATTTGATAACTTACTTAAATAGTAGTAGTGAGGAACAAATTCATTAAACTATGGTATGCTTATTCTCGTATATTTTCTTTTGCAGGTTCATTTATGTTGGGATGGGATAAATCTTGAATGCAAACTGCAAACTAAAGATATGTATAATAATGTTAAAGTTAGTTGAGAATTGTATAACTAGCATAGAAGCATTCCTTGTAATAGTGTTTATATATTAAATTTTATATCATTTAGTATTTCTTATAATTTATAAAGTTGTCTCACCCTATCTTATTATTTGATAAGTGATATCGATTCTCTATGTTCTTAAGGAATTGTAGAATATAAGATATCCATAATTATTTATATTTTACAGTATGTTAATTAATTAAAATTGGAAACCTTAGTGATTAATTCTTAACAGTCTTACATTCTTTAACTTGTAAGATAACTTTTGTATTATGAGTGTACATATGATATAAAAATTTTAGACAATCCTACTAGACCCTCTTAGAGTTATGATACAAAAAGTATGTTTTGAAAGTTTAATGATATTTTAGTAATTTAATAAGTTTAAAAGGTACATTTTATATTCTATTTCATTGAATGTAATGCTACCCCAAAGTCACAAATCTCTTGAGGCTTTTGATTTGATTAATCTCAAACCATCAGGTGATTTTCATATTTACACATGATTGTATAGTATAACAACCTGTACGTTGTATAGACAAAGTAAAATTAATAAAACCATGCTAACAACTAGTCATATGTAAGGATTAATATGCGATGAGTAGTCACGGATTCCAGCCCCTTCCCATCCCATCCACTCTTCCCAAAGGTCCCAATCTGGATTGCTTCCTCTTACTTCTTGTTCATCATCACCACTTTCTTTGTTATATGACTCATAGATATGTGTTACAGTCGATTTTCCACTCAAATTTCTCATGACAGTCTGCAGAACCAATATCAGCAAAACACACATTTGTTAGTTTATGGTTACGTTTTCGATGGATACAAGATACAAGAACTTCGGAACTTCCGACCAAATGGCAAAACACGCAAAATGAAAATTCTTATGTCTGAAAAAATTAAACTAACTCTAGTGCAACAATCAGAGAACATTCCTGGATACCACATTCAGTTTACGATATTAAATTATAAACTAAAGGAAATTTCGCACTTACATGGTATGCCTCGTTGATTTGATGAAATTGTAATTCGCAATTGTTTCCTCTACAAACATCCGGATGATACTGAAAGCCAAACACAACAAAAACCAAATCAAACAACAGACATTGTAAGAATTTGATGGAAACAATTAATATGTAATATGAGAGAAATATACGCAATTTACATAATAAAAATGAGACTATACCTTCAAAGCTAGCCGTCTAAAGGCCTTTTTGACTTCAGATGCAGAAGCATCACGATGTACTCTCAATGTATTGTAAGGATCAACAACTGAAGAAGAAGAAGAACAATCGACACGAACGGCATTTCCGTTCCTTTTATTTCTCATATTTTTATCCTCAATCTGCACCCGAGATGTAACATGGTTTGCAATCATCATAACAGCGCTGGCCATTCTTAACCAAGCAAATATAGTATAGCAAACTTTAATGTAAAATCAAAAGCACATAAAGCTCTTAGAAACTAGTGTTACGATATGGTTTGTTTTAGAAAATATGGTCGACTTATGATTTGATGAATGAGTATGAGAATCAAAATGAGAAGTTCCCTTTATTTATAGGGGTCAAGATTTGACTAGGTCTTGAGCTTTTTTTTTCTTTTTTTCTTTTTTTTTTATAGTTAAGTTTGTCCTTATGTATTATAATCTATTGTTTTCTCTTTTGGCAGCTCATCAACAATTTAATAATGTTGATGACTCAAAGTGAATTTGCTTTCGGGGCAGGGAATATATATTAATTAATGGATGGTTCCATGTGTAAATGGAGGAAAGTGAGAGGAAAAGAGAGAGGAGGCAACGTGAAAGTCATTTGATTGGTGCAATTCGTGAAAATTAGGCATATTCTAATGACCGATTCTTCTTTTATATATATATATATATATATATAATTTGACTAATGTAATGTCCTAATTTGATTGCTTATGTCGTCCCAGTCAAAGGGTTCACATATAGACTTATTTTTCTGATTAATACTAAAATGTATAATAAAGTGTCTTAAATGCTGAGTAAATTATAAAGACATAATTTTTTATTTATCTTATGTGCCATTAACTTTTTCTTCTTCTTCTTTTTTTTTTCTTTTTTTAAATGAGCACATGGACTCATATATAGAGATTAAGAGGGTACAAGCTTGAATGTTAGGCTCGAAAAAAAATTTAATAATATTAATATATTATATAAATCGATAAGTAATGTATAAGTATCAATAAAATTTTGATATGTGTTAGTAAAGTAACGTACCTTTTACTAATTATGTTTTAACATATTAAAATTTTTTTAATACTTAAATGTAATTCATTAATCCACGTATTATGTTAATACCATTAAAATTTTTCTTGTTAGACTCACAAAAACATTTTTCTTTTTGTTTTCTAATCGAGGCCATGAGACTCCTTTATTTATGTTTGGTTTGGATTATTGTAGGAATTTTCATCTTCTTTAGTGATCAATGTCTTTATTGCTTTTGGAAAGGAGGAGGAAAAAAAAAGAAGAAGAAAAACTCTTAATAATATATTTAGTATTTCAACGAAGAAAAAGGAATGATAAGTATTTTTAGCCAACTAAACTTATGGATAAAGATATAATACAAAAGGCAGGAATAGGGCTATAGACAGTGAACAACTCAATAATTTAGTGTTTGAGTTTCGAATTTTAAGTTGGTAACCAATTTGATTTTAAAAAATGGTTTAATACTTTTCTTTTAAAAATAATAGTATTAATGCCCAAACTCCATCAAAGCTCAACTTATACTATTGACTAAACTCAATTAGACTTACAAGTTTATTAAACTAAATATTATAAAGCTCAAGCTATAACTTAATAACATACTCGAATCACTTGAATCCAATTTAACTATATTAAAATTATGCTAGAATAAATATTGAGATGACTCAAATATTTTATGAGTAATTCTTTGTAGATTGAATGGAACCTTGAAAATTATTGTACAAATCCTGAATCCATTAGTTTAGGTTTTGAATTAATTAAGGAGATTGATGTAAAGCATGCAAAAAAGTTGTAAAGAGTTAATAGGATTCGTGTTTAATAGCTTGAATGTCTGAAATACGTAAAGGCAACGTTTAGATAAATTAAAAACCATCATCCGAGAATTGGTGTTTTGTGGAAATAAGTTTATTCAGAGAAGGATCCTCTCAATTCCAGCTTATGCTCTTTTTGTTGTTTTGTTCATAAAAGACCGTTAAAGTGACTCTGTTTCTGCCCACATCAGCATCTGCTGATTTGATCCTCTCATGGTGTGATTAATCCTTCACCGCGTGTTTCTTAGCACGTGCCACGTTGTCTAAAGGCTCAAGGAACAGCGAGACTTTCTTCGTGCGTTAGAGCATGTTAAACAGCGTTTCCATACACTACCCGTTGACCGATGACGTAAGGAACGGACTGAAGTTCCATTGTCAAATTAACTCGCCTTTGTCTAGGCAAATTTCTGCGTGATTTTTTTTTTTCTCTTTTAATTTTGATTGGGTGTATGTTTTTATGGGATCCACAAAAAATGGTATAAAAAAAAAAGTTAAGAAACTTTTATGAAGAAATTTATTGATGAAGTAGTGAGTTTATTGAAAAAAGACTTTTTTAATATATTGATGTGATACTTAAAATCATCCACGACTTTAAATTACTACATTAGCTTATCAAGTAACTTTTACATTTAAGCAACTCTATACTTTATCTCTAGTTTCTTTATTAGCATTTTTTTACACTTTTAATTTCTTCACTTAATTGGTATTGCAAACTGCTAGTTTAAAAAAAAAAACTTAAAGTAACTTACTCTATTAAGTAACATGCGCGAAAAAGTGATGCCAACTCGTTCATTTCATTGAATGGAATAGAGGGAAAATGTAATTACAATTCTTACTGCATATTCACTTAAGGGGAATGTCAATTCCATTCTCTCCTTATTCTTGACCTCTTTTTATTACAATGTTCACTTTGTAGGAATTAAGATTCCTTGATAAAACTTAAGAATCGTGATTCTGTGTAAAAATGATTGTCATTACCCTTATTTTTTCTTCAAGCACAGCACAACAACGTCACCCTACGTCACTGGCATCTACCACCACCAAATGCCACTGGGGTCCACTACCTCCAAACTCCACCAAGATCCTAATTCACCATTGCATCCAGTAGTCATAAACTTACCATCAAACGCTATCGTCATCTACCAACACCAAACGCTACCATCATCCACCACCACCACCAAACGCCGATTCACCGCAGCATCACTAGTCATAGATCCACATGAGATCTTTGTTACCGGAGCATGAGAGACTCAAACATTTGTATTAAAGTTAAGAACTTTAAACGATTTTTCTTGAGAAATCAAAAGAGGGCAATGGGACGGAATAGTAGAAGTTGAAAGGTTGTTGTCATTGCTCTTATGATATTAAGGAGTTTCATGATGAGAGAGAGAGAGAGAGAGAGAGAGAGAGGTTGATGTTAATTAAAGCCAACAATAGAGTGAGATGAGGAAGAGAGATAGATAAAAAGTTGAAAGGGTTTTCATGGTTGATGTGGGATATGGTTAGATGTGGAAGAAGGCATGTGACAAGTAATAAAAAAAGGGTAATAATGTCTTTTACTTTTGATTACATGACAATTCACTATTGTGTTTTTCAATTAAGTAAACAATGTTATGAGCATTCCTTTTCAATTCTATTCCCTAACAGTTCGCTCACTTCATTGAATGGAATGAAGAAGGAATGTAATTGGAATTCTTAAGAAATGTAATAAGGGTGTAGTAAATGTTGCTTTGTTTAGTTAGATTAATAAATAACTTAAGAATAGACATGTAATAAAATTTTAATGACTAAAATACCTTTGATTTTTCTTAAGTAATTTTAAAGTAATAGGTGGTAGTGATGAAAATCGACTACGGGGATGAAGGTGGTGGTACTAATCGATGGCTATTATGAGTGGTAATAATGGCGGTGGCGGTGGCGGTGGCGGTGGCGGTGGCGATAGTTGATGGGGGTGGTGGGGGTGGCGATGGCTGGGGTAGTGGCTTAAGGAGGGGTAGGGGTAGTTGCAGTGGTAGTGATGATAGCAGTGGTAAAAGATAGCGGTGGTAGTGGTGGTGGCAGTGGCAGCGACAATAACAGTAGTAATGGTAGTAGAGTTATGGTAGTTATGGCAGTATGATGGTAACAGTATTATAGTGTAGCGATAATTGCAGCAGCGGCGGCGGCGATGGTGGTGGTGGTGGTGGTGGTAATGGTGGTCGGTGGCAGTATTGGTTGGTAAAAGTGATGGCAATGGCAATGGTAGTGGTGATCATCGTCAAATTGATATAAGATTATTTCTTTAAAAAATATAAAATTTTATGAGGAATCGTAATTCTTTAGTTGAGTCAAGAAATCCCTATTACTTAATTTCACGTAATATGGATTCTTAAAAAATTGCGATTCGGAGACAAAAAATCATATAAACGCTATAATAAGGAATTCAATTCCCCTCAAGTGAATGAAACAATAGGTTTCTTAAATAAGTGAATTCTTTAATACATTACTAAAATCGAAGAAAACGATAAAGGCCCTCTTAGTAGGATTAAGAATAGTTTTCCTTTTTCTATTTTCCTTTCCTTTTTCGGTTTTAAAAAAATACACACACACACAAAAAAAAATAATAAGTTGAGTGAAACTCACAAGCAAAGTAATGTTCCTTATCCCAATTTTTATGGGATTCGAATAACAACACTAACATGGCAGATTAAAGCTCATGGTAATAAGTGTCTCCATTGTCCAAGTATCTACTTCACTAATTAATCTCGGGATGCTTACTAATCTCTTCAGAAATTTTCTATTAGCATAGTTTGTACAATAATCAGAATCTACATACATAAGAACTTATGATTTTCCAAATTGTTAAAGATTAACTCTATGTTTGGATTTTTTTCTTTCTTTCTTTTTTTTTTTTTTTATTTTTTGGTGGGGGTAAAGGGAATTTGAAGGGAATGTTTTCCTTTCCCCTTAGAAGGGGGAAGAGATAGAGTTAGAAAAGAAAACTTTTCCTTAGGTCAGTCAAAATCATTTCTCTCCATTTTCCAAATTAGGAGGAATTCCTTCTAAAACAATAAACTTACCCTTAAAAGTATATTTTTAAGATATAAGTTTTATCAATATTTTAAGAAAATAAAAAAAATTATATTACAAACTTCCTTCCACTGTATTTCCTTTCTTAACCAAATAAGAGAATTTATAATTTTTCTTTTTATTCTCTTCCTTTCTAAATTATTTCCTTCCATTATAATCCCTTCCTAATCCTCTTTCTAGACATTGTGTAAGAGGATTTGGATCAAATAAGAATATATAACTTGCAAAAACAAATTATTATTTTCTATTATATTATTTTATGAAGACCTTAGGAAATTCAATAAGAAAATACGTAATCTTTAATTTTATCATTGTATTTTGTAATAAGTCATTTTCACATCGTCCTTTAAGAAGTGTTTGGAAGCTTTTATTTTATATACGAAGAGTCATCTATGATGGACAAAGGATATTTCTAGAGTCATGGGGTGAGTACTATGAGTATAAATAAGTCAAACTATTCGTGAACTATTCAAGTTCAACTTAATCTTTACTCAATATTGACTAAACGAGCTCAAGCTTCATATAATATTTAGCTCAAGTACCTTGCAAGCATAATGAAGCTTCAATCAAGTATAAGTGTTAGTTAAGTTTCGATATAATATTATTATAACTAGAATAAAGTAGATATATTTAAATAAATTTTGCTTAAATGAGTTTAATTAAATCGAGTTCAAACTTGTTAAATGCTAATTTGAATAAAGCTCAAGCTTAAAATTTTAAGCTCAAGCAAATTCAAGTCGAGCTCGAGTTTTAAGATTTCAAGTCAAACTTAAAGTCAACCTCAACACTATATTATATTGACTCTACTCATTTATAACTCCTACGAGAACATCTTTGTGGTGCTCTAAACACGGAAATTTATTGAAAGGAAAGATTTTTCTATTAGACCATAGTGATAGTCTCATTTTTCCTTATTAATTCACTCGACTCGTATATTCTTTCTTTATATATATACATACTTTCTTTATATATATATACATACTGGATCATGATTTAGATGTTTATAAAAGTTTTTTCGATCATCATGTGTTATTACATTAATTACCTAGATATGGTGAGTTATAGCACCGTATGTTTTCTTTTTCCCCCCCTTGATTTTGTATAATTTTAAATTAAAAAAATAATGTGAAATAATCTTCTAGAGCTATAGGTTAATTCCTACTCTTGCAAAAAAGAATTGCAAGAGTAGCCCTTTTTTGCCAATAAGAGGCTTACTAACAAAAATATTTTCCTACAAATGGTCACCACTGAAAGTGTAGTCGTTAAAACCAAATGATGAATTTTATTCATCAGTAATTATTCTCAGGCGAACTTAATTTGCTACTAAGTTCGCCACTAAGACTTGTCAAATTCTCACTCATTAATGAATTTAGTTCACCGCTAAATGTAATTAATTTCTTTTATCTAATTTTCTACACTCGTCAATTTTCAAAAGCAACTTATTTGCCATTTATTTTTTTTTTAATTTGGCAATTAATGGAATTCCATTATTAATTCTTTATTAATTAAAATGATATAAATTACATTTTAATAATTCATAACAATATTATATATAAAATATAAGGAANGGTGGCGATAGTTGATGGGGGTGGTGGGGGTGGCGATGGCTGGGGTAGTGGCTTAAGGAGGGGTAGGGGTAGTTGCAGTGGTAGTGATGATAGCAGTGGTAAAAGATAGCGGTGGTAGTGGTGGTGGCAGTGGCAGCGACAATAACAGTAGTAATGGTAGTAGAGTTATGGTAGTTATGGCAGTATGATGGTAACAGTATTATAGTGTAGCGATAATTGCAGCAGCGGCGGCGGCGATGGTGGTGGTGGTGGTGGTGGTAATGGTGGTCGGTGGCAGTATTGGTTGGTAAAAGTGATGGCAATGGCAATGGTAGTGGTGATCATCGTCAAATTGATATAAGATTATTTCTTTAAAAAATATAAAATTTTATGAGGAATCGTAATTCTTTAGTTGAGTCAAGAAATCCCTATTACTTAATTTCACGTAATATGGATTCTTAAAAAATTGCGATTCGGAGACAAAAAATCATATAAACGCTATAATAAGGAATTCAATTCCCCTCAAGTGAATGAAACAATAGGTTTCTTAAATAAGTGAATTCTTTAATACATTACTAAAATCGAAGAAAACGATAAAGGCCCTCTTAGTAGGATTAAGAATAGTTTTCCTTTTTCTATTTTCCTTTCCTTTTTCGGTTTTAAAAAAATACACACACACACAAAAAAAAATAATAAGTTGAGTGAAACTCACAAGCAAAGTAATGTTCCTTATCCCAATTTTTATGGGATTCGAATAACAACACTAACATGGCAGATTAAAGCTCATGGTAATAAGTGTCTCCATTGTCCAAGTATCTACTTCACTAATTAATCTCGGGATGCTTACTAATCTCTTCAGAAATTTTCTATTAGCATAGTTTGTACAATAATCAGAATCTACATACATAAGAACTTATGATTTTCCAAATTGTTAAAGATTAACTCTATGTTTGGATTTTTTTCTTTCTTTCTTTTTTTTTTTTTTTATTTTTTGGTGGGGGTAAAGGGAATTTGAAGGGAATGTTTTCCTTTCCCCTTAGAAGGGGGAAGAGATAGAGTTAGAAAAGAAAACTTTTCCTTAGGTCAGTCAAAATCATTTCTCTCCATTTTCCAAATTAGGAGGAATTCCTTCTAAAACAATAAACTTACCCTTAAAAGTATATTTTTAAGATATAAGTTTTATCAATATTTTAAGAAAATAAAAAAAATTATATTACAAACTTCCTTCCACTGTATTTCCTTTCTTAACCAAATAAGAGAATTTATAATTTTTCTTTTTATTCTCTTCCTTTCTAAATTATTTCCTTCCATTATAATCCCTTCCTAATCCTCTTTCTAGACATTGTGTAAGAGGATTTGGATCAAATAAGAATATATAACTTGCAAAAACAAATTATTATTTTCTATTATATTATTTTATGAAGACCTTAGGAAATTCAATAAGAAAATACGTAATCTTTAATTTTATCATTGTATTTTGTAATAAGTCATTTTCACATCGTCCTTTAAGAAGTGTTTGGAAGCTTTTATTTTATATACGAAGAGTCATCTATGATGGACAAAGGATATTTCTAGAGTCATGGGGTGAGTACTATGAGTATAAATAAGTCAAACTATTCGTGAACTATTCAAGTTCAACTTAATCTTTACTCAATATTGACTAAACGAGCTCAAGCTTCATATAATATTTAGCTCAAGTACCTTGCAAGCATAATGAAGCTTCAATCAAGTATAAGTGTTAGTTAAGTTTCGATATAATATTATTATAACTAGAATAAAGTAGATATATTTAAATAAATTTTGCTTAAATGAGTTTAATTAAATCGAGTTCAAACTTGTTAAATGCTAATTTGAATAAAGCTCAAGCTTAAAATTTTAAGCTCAAGCAAATTCAAGTCGAGCTCGAGTTTTAAGATTTCAAGTCAAACTTAAAGTCAACCTCAACACTATATTATATTGACTCTACTCATTTATAACTCCTACGAGAACATCTTTGTGGTGCTCTAAACACGGAAATTTATTGAAAGGAAAGATTTTTCTATTAGACCATAGTGATAGTCTCATTTTTCCTTATTAATTCACTCGACTCGTATATTCTTTCTTTATATATATACATACTTTCTTTATATATATATACATACTGGATCATGATTTAGATGTTTATAAAAGTTTTTTCGATCATCATGTGTTATTACATTAATTACCTAGATATGGTGAGTTATAGCACCGTATGTTTTCTTTTTCCCCCCCTTGATTTTGTATAATTTTAAATTAAAAAAATAATGTGAAATAATCTTCTAGAGCTATAGGTTAATTCCTACTCTTGCAAAAAAGAATTGCAAGAGTAGCCCTTTTTTGCCAATAAGAGGCTTACTAACAAAAATATTTTCCTACAAATGGTCACCACTGAAAGTGTAGTCGTTAAAACCAAATGATGAATTTTATTCATCAGTAATTATTCTCAGGCGAACTTAATTTGCTACTAAGTTCGCCACTAAGACTTGTCAAATTCTCACTCATTAATGAATTTAGTTCACCGCTAAATGTAATTAATTTCTTTTATCTAATTTTCTACACTCGTCAATTTTCAAAAGCAACTTATTTGCCATTTATTTTTTTTTTAATTTGGCAATTAATGGAATTCCATTATTAATTCTTTATTAATTAAAATGATATAAATTACATTTTAATAATTCATAACAATATTATATATAAAATATAAGGAAATTAATATTATTTAAAATATTTAATATTTATTGTATTTTAAATATTACCACAAGAATATCCAAATAAATAAATAATAGAAAAACGCATTAACAATATTCAATAAAAATAAATAAATATTACATTAATTATACTAAAGAAATTATATTACTGGCAACATTATTTGAAAAAAAAAATACATTAACAATGTTATTACATTAATCAAACCTAAGAAAGTTGCGTCAATAACTACATTATTCATAAAAACAGAAAAAGGAAAATACATTAGTCGTGTTAAATTACACAAGAAACAAAAAAATATACATCTTAAATAGCTTGTGTTTTGGTTGTCTTCTACCCTGGACATTTCTTCCTCCATTGAAAAGATAATAAAAGGTTAAGAAAAAATGAATGTTAAGGTTTAAGGAAAAATATTTAGAGAAAATCCAAAAAAAGGTACCTTTAATCTTTGAATTGTAGATCCAGAGAAGAACGAGAATCAAGTCAATAGCTTTCACTCATTTAAATTGTAGATCCAATTATTAGGTGAAAGGTGTGAAAGATGAGTTAGTCCAGAAATATAGAGGTTTTTAAAGAGAGAGAGAGAGAGAGGGTAGGAGAGAGGGTCAGATTAGAGAGATAAGGAGAGAGAGAATCGAGATGATGAGAGAAACAAGAGGGTTAGAAGAGAGAGAAAGAGAAACCAGAAGGTAAGGGCAAGGTTTAGGTAGAAAGAAAACTAAGAGGATAAGATAGAAAGAGAGGAGGTAGAAGAGAGGAGAGAGTTAAAAGTGGTACATTAGGATTAAGGTTATTTTATTTTATTTTTTAAAAAAATATTAGAGAGAGAGAGAGAGGAAAAGGAAGAAGAGTGTTTGGAGAGATATGGAGAATTAAGGAAGTGAGAAAAAGTGGAAATAATTAATGAGATATGAAAGAGAGAGAGAGGGAAATGGGAGTTATAATATAACAAAATAGATATGTATAAATTTGTCTAAAATTTTTCTAAAATTCATAATTTAAATTTTAAATTTTTTTTTTTTTGGATAGTAGAGTTTACAAATAAATATTTAGCTTTTTTTTTTTTGGATAGTGAAGTTTGAAACTCCTACCATTTCGTTAAAAATATAGATATTTTCTATAAAATTTACTCTCTTTTTTTAATTTATTAAAGTTGTGCATTAATGTAATGGGAAAAAAAAAACCCCAGTTTCTCTTATAGGGACATTATTAAGTGAGCGTTTGTGTATCAGCATGTTCGTGTAACTCAACTTATGAATATAAAGTTAGAATTAATATAAGAATAAATTATAGATAAGACATTTCATAGTTTTTAAATGTGTATTTAGATTCTTATTTTTTATATTGAGTGTTTATAATTCTAATAGATAATTTTTTATCTTTTATATCACCATTTTACTCCTTCAAATCAATAAAAATATTTTTAGTATCTTTAATCAATACCACAATTTGTGGAAAAAAAATCATGAAGATACAATATGAATCCTATTATTACCATTAATACAATAAATAGATCTATATAGAAAAGACAATAATGAGAAGCCGAGATATTTTAGATTTTATACATTGATACAATAAATCTATATAGAAAAAAATTTATACATTTTTAGTATAAATAGATCTATATAGTAGATATTTGTAATATCTTTATACATTTTGCCATTTATGAAACTTAGTGGTCACTTTTCGAGATAAGACTAACTAACACCACCTAGTTTTGATCTTCAACTAACCATTCACCCCTAAATCATAGTCACAAAACAGCAGACGATGTTAATAAAGCTTCATTACTCACAATGCATTAAATGTTTATCTTGCTCTCAACAACTACAAATAGAGTTAAACCTAAACTTATACTTGTTAAAACATTGTTTAGGTCATTCAAACTTGAGATTCGATATCTTTTCTGAAAATCAAGTATTAAGGTAAAATGGTCATTTTTTAATATTTGGCCTCGAACTTTAAAAAATTATTTTAAATTGATGGCTACTTGGCATGACATTTAATAAGCCATAATTAGTGACATTCTATGTTTAAGTGACCTCAACAAGGACATCATATGCAATCATCATACTCACAAATGATTTGAGCTACTACATAAAAAAAAAATGCTAAAAGAAAAGGATTTTGATTTTCAAGCTAATTTAATCATTTTAAAGAATTAATCATGATTTTTTGGATGTTTCCCTTTATTTCATAAATTTTTCGAAGATGATGCCTTATTTTATTAATATATTTAAAAATAATAATTAAAACTAGAAATTTAGTTATTTCATAAAATTTACAAAATGCCCCTCGTTAATTCTAATAATTTATAAAATGGTCTAAAATTAAATTTTTCAAAATAAAGTTTGAAAATATTTTTTTTAATTTAGAAATAATTTTTTCAACTAAAATTGAAAATAAATATTTCCATAAAGTTTCAAAAATAATTTATCAGTTCCTTTGTTTATTTTTTCTTAAAAACATATTTTCCCTTCATTAGTTAAATGCCTTATGTTTATTTTTATGGTAGTTTAAAAATATATTTTTTAAATTTTTTGATATATTTAAAAAAAAAGCATTAACATTGAAAAAATAAAAAACTTTGACAATTCCCAATTTATTCAAATATTTCAATAAAAATGTCTATAACCTGATAATTTTTAGGAGAAAGGCCCATACAAATTGATTTAATAGTACCACCACATTTATAGATGATAACATGCTAACCAATGTATTGTCGATAAATTACAACTTATTATTTAAAAAAAAATAATTTTATTTTAATTATAAATATATTTAGTATATAAGTGATAATTATTTTTTTCAAGAAAAAGTAATGTAACTTTTCAAATTCTTGTTTATATGGCCATATGCAATTGATGTATAAATTTTAAATAACGGAAAACTTTTTTCACCAGAGTAGTTGTCACATGACAATTTTTGAGCTATAAATTGCCCACCTAAACCAGTAGCAAAAGATGCACTTTTTGGTGAATAAAGTTCACCACTAGCATATTTTTCTATTTTTTTTAAAAAAAAAAGAAAATTGATTTGACGAACTTTTTCACTGCAGTAATCATCCCTGTAGCTTGAATTTGTAGTAGTGATAAGAACATCTTTATGTTGCTCTAAACAAATCAGGAAATTTATTGAAAGGAAATATTTTTCTATTAGACCATAGTGATAGTCTCATTTTTCCTTATTAATGCACTCAACTCATATATTCTTCTTTATATATATACATATCGGATCATGATTTAAATGTTTATTAAAGTTTTTTAATCATCGTGTGTTATTACATTAATTACCTAGATATGGTGAGTTATTGCATCGTATGTTTTCTTCCCCACACCTCCATTCCCCACCTTCCCCTTCCTCTTGATTTTTTATAATTTTAAATAAAAAAATAATGTTAAATAATCTTTTGGAACTATAGGTTAGTTATTAATTGCTTTAAAATAACTTATCATATAGACATTACGTGGAGATGGGGAGTGAAGGAAGCAGCCCATCAACTTCATATTTGAATATTATCTTTCTTGAAAATTTTTGAAATAAGAAGATTCCTATAGAGAATTTATTTATGTAGGTTAAATATAGAATCGACCAGGTATGGCCGTCTTGCATACATAGTTTTGCATTTTCTTAAATTCAAATTAATATCTTGGACGATAAGGAAAATTAGGGTACTTTTTCTTTTCTTATATGAGCCTTAATGCTTAAATTGACCTTTCTATAGCCCAATCTGACCTTTGCACATCTATATTGAGCTTCTAATAATTAGGTTGCCTTTAGTAAAAAAAAGGGTTAGGCATTCAAAAGCTCTACCAATCTCATTAAAGATAGCATCAAGTAACAAATCATAAGTCCCACTTAATGAGAGTAAAAACGTCCAAGCTCATGGAGGCTTAGGGCTTCATGTCTAGGTTGGCAAGCCATAGCTAAGCATTCAAATGAGGTTTGTGCAGGAGCAACTCAATAAATAAGGAAAGTAAAGCTGTCAATGCATATATCCCACAAAAGTTGGAGCGCATCTTAGGATTGTACCCCACCATCCCCAAATTGCTCAAGTCATGGTCCACCTTCCTAAAATGGCTCAAGATTGTTTCACCTTCCTAAACTAGCTTAGCCTTACCCCCTACAAATAAAGAATAAGGCCCCTTGGTAAAGGGTTTTACTTTCTACATACTTTGTGCATCTACTCTCTCATCTTATCCTAACTCTATTCCTTTGTGTCCAAAGTCTTCTCTAGAACAAAATGTGATGAGATCTACTAGACCAAAGAAATTACCTACATGATTACAAGATTTTATACATTTTGCTCATTCTAAGGCTTATGTTTTGGCATCTTAAGACACTTCTGAACATAACATAGACCCTATTAAGTATCCATTATTTGATTTCACCTGTTTTGAACATTATCCATCATATTATGTTGCATATTTGGCTCATGTGTCATCTATCTAAGAACCACATTATTACTTAAAGCAGTTAAGCATAATGAGTGGGTAGAAGCTATGCAAAAAGAGTTACATGCATCCAAAAGTAATGATACATGAGAACTTACCGCACTTCCTAAGGGCAAAAAGGTTATAGGATGTAAGTAGGTCAATAAAATTAAATATAGGCTTGATGGTAGTGTTGCAAGGTATGAGACATGATTAGTAGCTAAGGGATATATACAAATAGAAGGTAAGGATTATATGGATACTTTTTCTCCCGTAGCCAAATTGAATGCCGTACGGGTATTGATTATGATTGCTACTGTAAGATCTTGGCCACTTCACCAAATTGAAATAAAGCGTCTTTTTACTTGGTTATCTTAGTAAGGAAATCTATATTGCTACCCAAGGGCTACTCATTTAAGTTTGTAAGTTGAAAAGATCTTTATACGATCTTAAACAAGCATTGCAGCAATGGAATTTGGAGATTTCAACTCTTCTGATTAAGCATGATTTCATTCAATCCAAGCATGATCACTCCCTTTTCACTAAGTTTTCTAAGGATGGTTTTGTGATAGTATTTCTTTATGTTGATGATATGCTTCTTATGAGTTCCAATGAAATGCTCATTGCTGATTTGAAGAAGCAATTAGATGAGGCTTTTACAATTAAAGATTTAGGCCTTGCTTTTTATTTTTTATGATTGGAATTGGATCACACGAAAACTGGTTATTTGTTGAACTAAAGGAAGTTTATCATTCTTGTGTTAATGGAAGGGTTAACTGCTGCAAGGCGTATTAAAACCCCTCTACCTAGTGATCTTTGTTCAAGCAATGGTGAAAGAGAGTTGCTTAAGAATCCCACTTCTTTGAGATGACTTGTTGGGAGGCTTTCTTATTTCAATATAACCTAACTAGACATAATCTTTGTTCTTCTAACTTTAAGCTAGATTATGGCACAACTTGGGACTTCCCCACTTACAAGCCGCCTTTCATGTCCTTAAGTACTTGAAAGACACTATTTCATTTGGCTCGTTTTGTTCAACCTTGAATACTCTTTCTTTAACCGCTTTTTCTAATTTGGATCGTGTTGCTAACACTAATGATAGGAATTCTAGTTTGGGTACTATGTGATGCTTGGGTAAACTTTAGTTTATGAAAAACTAACAAACAGCCAACATTAGCAACCTCATCAATCAAAATAGAGTATAGGAATCTTCCAACTGTTACTAAGGAAATATTGTGGACTTCCTACAATTTAAGGGATTTAGTTGTCAATATTTAACTTCCTATACATGTTTATTACGATAACAAATCTACCCTGCAGATCGCATCTAACCATTGTTGATCTTTTACTAAGTCTTTTGGGTGAACAAAAGCTTTTGCTTTATTGGTCCAAGTTGGCACTACAAGATACACCAACTTAAGGGGATGAAGACTTGTATTTAGTTCATTTTATTTATGTTCCACGTGTCACCACATTGTGTTTACATTTATCATTATTTGATAGGTAGAATTCTCTAATTAGTTAAATATCCTTGTGGAAGTATAAAAGGCAGATTACGATGACTCTTGTAACCAATTTCATTTTTCTCGTCTTCTTCTACACTAACGGAAGAGCCAAGTTTCAAAACTTTAGCTGTGAGTTCATCTTCTTCTACATCCAGATTCTTCATGTATAGGGCTTTAACTAATTTACGACCAAGAACCCATATGTAGTAGGAAAAAAATCATGATCAATTTTTTTCTTATTTGGCACATCTTTTGAGAGCCATTTACAACCTGGCTTCAATGAGTCTCCTCTGCAGACAACAATGTTTATTTGAAATATTTTTCTTACTCTAGTTTTGACCATGAGACTTTAGACATCGTTTTTGACATGCCTCTACACATTCTTCTATTTCCATCTCAGTGACTTCTGTGACAATAGAAGACATATGGTGAGACAATTTTATATACCTTGATACCGCAGATATCATCTGTATGCCTTAAAAATATTCGTCCTAGAACACATGAAATTTATATATACACTATATGGTTTTACTACTTGAATAAAAGCACTCTAAATAGAAAATTATGTGATTAGATACATTATTTTTTTTCGAGAAAGGTTTCAATAATTTTAATATGACACTCATCAATCTACATTAAAATTTATATGTATATAATATATTACACTATATGGTTTTGCTACTTGGATAAAAGCACTCTAAATAGAAAATTGTGTGATTAGATATATTATTTTTTTCAAGGAAAGATTCAATAGTTCTAACACGGCACTCATTTATCTACATAGCTAATTAATATCATCGAATCTTTTTTTTTTTTCATACTCATCTTAATTCGTTATAGTGAAAACTTAAATTTTTTGTTCTTTTCTTTTCTCTATAATCAATTAAACTCAATTTATCCCATTAAAAAATTAATTATTCATATCATTAAGTTACAACAATTTTACCTCTATGTTAAATTAAATAATAATCATATAAATGAATATGGGTTATGTTTTTCCAAAAACCTTCAAGTTTAGAATAGATCTCATAAAATAGATAACTAGCACAATTTGAAGTGATACCCGATGAAATAGAGATAGAGTGGGGAGGGGGTGGAGGCGGACAAGACATCTCGCAAGGATCTCCGCCTCTGCCTCTGGAAATAGGAGGGCGGTGGCCACATCGTTTGGGACAAGATTTTAGGCAAACAGAATAGGCATCATTACCGGAATTTGGACGAGCCTCAGTCATGAAGGCTGAGATCATCAGGAGCAACACCCCCATTGCGAGTAGTTTCTTACAACAGTTGGATGGTTCCATTTTTTTTTTTTTTTTGTGTTTCCTATTTTTGATTAGACGCAAATCATAATCGCTTGCTTGAACTTAATTTGTGCTTTGATGTGCACATATATATAGAGATATTCCTGCTGTTGTTTGTTAACTTTATTAAGCTAAGTCAAGATGGAAGGAAATCTGTAGGGATAAAAAAGACAAAAAGGAAGGAAATCAAAGAAAACAATATACATTTTATTTTGGTTTGGATTTGAGGGTTGTAAATGGAAGGAAATTAAAAAAGAAGAAAAAAAAAAATGGTTTGTTTTTCTTTATTGGGTACTTACCATCTATGCAATGCATACCATTCCTATCTCCAATGGAAATCCTACTTCTACATATTCCTATCCATTACATTATAAAGAACTAGCAACGCACAAATATTTGCAAAAGTTAAATATAAAGTTGTAATAAAATTAAAAACTTTAAAGAATCAGTGAAGTTGATTACATACATGGCCGATGATTTAAGAAATTAAGAAAGAAATAATTTATGCATTACAAAGTTAAAAATGTGTACAAAATGAGAAAAAATGATTATTAATAGTAATACATTCTCAATGTTTTTGTTAAAATAAACCGAAAATATTCTACTCACATTACTTCATCGAAGAAGTAGCAATGTGTCTATAAGAACAATGAAAGATATATTAAATGAGGAATTTTATACATAATAATATAAATAACCTTTTCAGGGTTATGGGAAAAGAATCATCCCAAATTACATATGACTAATTAAATTTGTACTAACCCCACATATGTATAAACATTTTCCCTTTCTTAAATCATTGACTAGCATATAGTTAGATTCACTAATTCGTTTATGTTTTAAATTTTATTATATAGTTCTATATTTAATTTTTGTACACACAGTATAGGTGCATGTTTGCTAATATAATTTTAAACAAGAAGATTTTTGAATATTTTCTTAACTACCATAGTAACACATTTTTTATATTGATTATGAAGAATTTTAATATTTTCTTTTACTATTACCTTATCAAAATATGTATAAATGATACAAATAAAACTTTACAAAATACAACTTTGAACATGAAAAGTTTTGAATATTTTCTTAATTACCATAGGAACACATTTTTCTATACTGAAAAATAAAATAAAATTTTAGAAAACACAACTTTTACATGAAGAGTTTCAAAAATTTTTAAACTACTACAGTAATACATTTTTTAATGTTAACCATGTAGAGTTCCAATATTTTAATTACCATTACAACAACATATCACACATATTGCATATTGTATTAATTACAATTAGTTATCTATTATTATTGAACCACTAAATTTTCATTTGTCTCATCAACCCAATAAAAATGAAATCTATTAGTTGCAATCATGGGATAAATGCTTTTGTCGAACTTTTTTCTTATGTAAACTATGGAAAAAATTTGGAGAAGATTTTGTGAGAGTCAATTGTGGGATAAATGCTCACGAATTGTAGAAAGAAGTTGCCATTTTTGAATATGAGAGTACTTAATAATATCAAACTACACTAGTAACCTTCAGTGATTAATTGGAATAATATCAATAGTTAGATAAAGCTAAATGGTTTTGAGGACTTAGTGATAATTTAACTAATAAATTTAATTTTTATAAGGATGTGGAGATGAATAAAATGTTAGTTGCTTAATATCAATATATAGATAGGTAGATAGATAGTTAATGTAGTCGTCTATTAACATTAACCTTACATAATGTCATCCTTTATTTGTACTAATTTATCAACATTGATATTCTACTTAAACTATTAAAAACCGAGATCGTTGTAACCTAGTTGTATTACCACATGTTACTCATTAAGATGAACCAAGGTTAGAATCCTTCTTCCCTAAAATTATAGTGCAATTGCCCATAAAAAAGAAAACTACTAAAAAGTTAATCTTCTAGTTGAAATTGACCTCAACATTTATCCTCTTGTATATAATATTCTCCATACATAAAATCGAATAATAAATTGTTCCTAAAACTTAATAGCAAAACAATATCATTTGAGAAAAATAGAAAACGAGATACGGATTTCGGAAAACGAAGTAACACCCTAAATATTGAATCTTGTTATTGGAAGATTTAATATCATTATTACATAGACAAATTTGCTTCCTCCCATAACCCTTTTTGCATGGTTCTCACGGGAAAGGGTAAAAAGGTTTTCGATAGTAACCATCTAGTTTATTATCGGCCCATTAAAAATTAAAATGGCTAGAAAAGGGTGTGTTTTGTTAATTTCAATAATTAGATTATAAACAGGATGATGCTATCAATAAGATATAAAGTAGCTTAGAAGTTCTTTCTACCAATCACTAATAAGATAATGTCGTTCAAGAAGAAAGGCAAAAAAGAAAAGAAAAGAAAAGAAAATTGGCAAAAGAAAAAGGAGACAAAAGGGAAAAGTTTGTTGATGGAGGAAAAATTTATCAATGCAAAGTTCGGTATTAATGTCAGACGATTTAATACCGTTATTAGTATATATAAGAGGTATATTTCTTTTTTTCTTTTCGGTAGATCAAACTAACATTCAACAAACAAACTGCAACATCCAAACAGCAGGAGCTTAATCGCTCAAGTCCAAAAACTGGATATCGAATCCCTCACAGTTCATATCATCTATATTACTACATATCATGGAATACTTAGCAATAATTCTAAGAATATAAGAATTTGTACAGACTCTTCAGCAGCTACGTTTTTGTTACAACAGCAGCAAAGTCATAAATTGTTTTATCATAATGTAATCTCTGCATGCAGGGGAAAGCTATCTCACTTGGAGCAATGGAAGATTGAAATCGTTCCTAGAGAACTCAGTCAAGTTGCTGATGCCTTAGCTAGATGGATGCAAAATCAAGATGTTGTTTTGGCAAATTTTGTTTTACCACGTACATTTTGTCTTTACCTTATGAAGCAGGATGTCTTTGGTTATGGATTGTATGAGAAGAGGAAAATTCCTTTGAATAAATCTAGTCAAATTTCTGTTGCTTATATATCTCCTGAAAACTATGATGCTGAAGCTTTTAGCTCTGCTTATGTTTGTAATGAGGGCTAATCGCTACTTTTTCTATTTTCTATTTATAAAATATACATTTCCATCGAAAACAACATTCAACAAAAAATATAGAAGCGATGGCTACCAAGGAAAACCCTAGCGATCGCCCCTCCACCTCGTCGAAGGATACACAGCAATCAGACCCAGGGAAGTAGGAAGAGACTAGCTACAAAAAATTTAGAGTCATACAAGAGCGTTAAACCATCTGATCGCATAGATGATAGTGGGGAAAGGCAATTACGATTGTCGTTCAGAGATACGGTGCTCACAACGATCCCCGAAGCCTATGAAAAGTTTTGTTTTAATACGGGATCATTTTCCAATGGAGTTGGAGAGATGGAGCATGATAATGACTCGGTCATTGCAAAGGAGAATAGGTTGAATGAGGAAGTGGCACTAAGCCTGTGTTATATGAAATTCTCACATTCTGAGAAGGATATTCTTGGAGCGCCATGGCAAAACACATTCATTGCAAAAATCATGGGACCAAATCTAAGGATATAAAGTAATGATGGATAGGATCAAACATATGTGGAGATCCTTAAACAATGTTAAATTAATCCATGCTAGCTTGGGTATCTACTTCATAACCCTTGAAAGTGCTCTTGATTTTCAACGAGGTAATAAAGAACGGCCCTGGTTTATTAATGAGTATTTTTTAGCTCTAAAATGATAGGAGCCGGATTCAAGATAAGATAGGGCATCCTTTAGCATAATTGCTGTTTAGGTTAGAATTAGAGGATTACCAATTGTATATTATTCTCCCTTAGTGATATGTTGAATTGGAGAAAAAATGGGATCAGTTCTCCGATGCAATTCCTATACGGTTAGGTTAGAACACAGAAGATTTGCAAGATTTTATGTCCCGATTGATGTAGACAACCCTTTAAAGCATACGCTTATATTAAATGATCGGAAATAATTATCACGTATCTATAAGAAGTGTAGAAGAGTGAGCCATAATAAATTAAACTTCCCTTTTACTAGAAATAGGAATAAAAAGAAAGAGGAAGTTGGAGAATTAAATGGTGAAGCTAATATTGAAACACATGTGGAGCAACCTCAGAGACACACCCCTTAATGGGGAAAATAGTTTAGTATCGGGATAAGTGAATGGAGTAAGAGACAGTGAAGTGATAAAGAATAGGCAAAGTAAGGAAAGGACATCTACTACAATATTAAATGACGGTGAAGATAGTAACTCGTAGCATCGAGATTAGATAAAAGTACAACACAAAAAGATAGCGCACAGAAAGAAAGAAGTTAAAACTTCAAGTACCAACAAAAAAAGGCACAGAAAGGGAAAAAGAAGATTTTTAAAATTTTTAATAACAGGATGTTTGACAAGGAGGAGACACAAAGGTTGGCAGGTGAAGAGACACTTGAGGAAAGGGTATCTTTAAAGGATATGCAAACATCGTTTGGAAAGCTAAATCGAGTAACTTCCCAGTATATTAATGAGGATAATAAAGAGAATCAACCACCATTAGCATTGAAACACTCTCTTAAGAAAGAAGAAAAAAGAACCACTTCTGTGCTTTAGATCAAAAAGATTAAGAGGGAAAATGGTCAAGATGCTAGAGATCGAAATGTCTCTGCAACTCCTTCGCAAATATTCAAATACCCCAACGATGTACTCAAACCGAAACCTATGGGAAGTACACAAGAGTTCGAATTCGAGGCTGGTACTAGTAGAAGTCCAAATGATAGTGCTGAATCAAGTAAGGTGGAAAAAGAACCAAGCATCAGAGGTGATGCTGAGACCCATTATTCTAAGAACAAGAGCAGTTCTCCAAGACCAGAAACTAATTCACGTCATAGAGGAGTGCGTTCTCTTGATAAAGATGCCAATGTTTCAACTGGATATTCTAGGGAAGGAAATTTTGAGGATCATGGAGTGGACCTACCGCATGATGGTGGAAAATATGTACTTGAATCTAGAAATAAGAGTAGCTGTTTAGAGGGTGCCCTTTGCACTATCTCTTATGGAGAAGGGCACAAGAATAGTGGCAATGAAGGCATGGGAGATGCAAATGTTTCTCCTGTACACAATGTTTCACTTGTATCAATGGAATGTGGAAATTGGGTATTTCTAGCAAATATATACCTCTAACTTCTAGTATAAAATGATTGTTGCTATGGAATCGTTTGAGTACACAGACACATCATCTTCAAACATACAAAGAACGCCTTTCAAAGCTCGTACTTGGAATTCGAGGGGAGAAAATTCTAAATGTAGGAAGAGAGCAATCCGAGACATTGCTACCTAATATGATCCTACCATCCTGATTATCACAAAAACTAAAATAGGTAGGCAAGTGGTACAAGGCTTGAAAGATTACTTAAGGTATAATAGGATGCTTTGTTCTGAGGTAGAGGGATTCAGTGAAGGCATAGCGATTTTTTGGAATACGGAAGAGGTAGCCATCCATGTAATACACATTCCAGACAACAAATCCTAATGTAAATTTAGGTATGTAATGTTCTTTCCCCTTGGTTTATTTTGGCTATTTATGCACATCTTAGTAGAGAGATTAGAGGCCTGCTTTGGGAAGAATTAAGTTCTTGGGCATCAAAGCTGAAAGGCCCCTAGGCTTTGATAAGGAACTTTAATGAAATTCTAAGTAGAAATGAGATGTGGGGGGAGCGGATTTGAATCAAAGTAGGGTGCGAGTATATCAAGACTGCATGAATTCCTGTAATATAGTAGATTGAAGGTATGTAAGGCCTCAGTTCACTTAATTCAAGAGGTCTAAAAAAATCTCCGACCTAATTCAGTCTAGAATAGATAGAGCTTGGGCAAATGTCCAATGAATAGCAATTTTCCAAAAGGTGAAGGTGTACCACATTCCAAATCATCATTCAGACCATTTGCCCATTCTACTAAACTTTAATCCAAAGTTCCAAGGGAAGCCTAAACATCTAAGGCCCTTTAGATTTTAACCCATGTGGCTATCTCACCTAGATCTTAAACATGTTACGAAATCCTTTTGGAAAAATCCAGAATTCAACTATGAGACCGATCTGCTTGTATTCGTTCAGGCTTTAAGAACTTGGAACAGGGAAGTCTTCAGGATTATCCATGTGAGGAAGAGAGAGATAACAAAACTTTTGAAGCCAGTTTGAGAGAATCTCCTTCATAGCCCTAGCCAGCATTTAATTGATAGAGAAAAAAGCTTGCAGGATGAGTTAGGTTGGGTTTCAAAACAAAAGGAGCTTCTTTGGGCAGCAAAAATAGGAGCTCAATGGGTATTACATGGAGAAACTAACACGAAATTCTTTCATGCAAGTTTTGTAGCCTGTAGGTCAAAGTTATGGATATGTAGAATTTTTTATTCTATGGGAAATTGAACTGAAAGGTGAAAATCATATTAAAGAGTTGTTCACTAATTTCTTTCAAAATCTTTACTCTACTAAAAGAGAGTTTGTATGAAGAGAGTTGTCAGATTAGATGTGTAGACAGAAGCAGCTTTCTAAGGAAGATAAACTCCTACTGTAGAAGGGTTGGATAGCTAAAGAGATTAAAAAAAAAAAGAAATAGAACAAGCATTATGGTGTATAGGAAACGACAAGACCACGGGTGTTAATGGATTCCATGTTAAGTTTTTCAAAAAATGTTAGGATGTTATGGGGCAGATGGTCTGTGAGCTGGTGGGGAATATGTTAAAGAAAGGGAAGGTGCTAGAGTTTTTGAATCATACTCTTATTGTTCCGATGCCGAAGGTGATGGGGGTAAACAACGTGAAAGATACCTTGTTGATAAATTTGTGCATGACCATGTATAAGATAGTGACAAAATGGCTAGTAAACATGCTGCATCCTTACTTAAATGAATTGATCAGCCCGGAGCAAGCCAGCTTCATACCAAGCAGGAATGTGAAAGACAACATTATTATATTTTAGGAAGTGCTTCATTCGTTTAGCAAGAAATGTGGTAAGAGAAGTTACATGATGGTTAAGTTGGATTTGAAAAAGGCTTAAGATTGACTGGAATGGGAATTTATCCGCATTACACTTACAACTCTTAATTTTCCTAAAATTTGGATTGACACTATTAGCTCTTGCCTATCCTTAGTGAAGTATCAGATTATCCTCAGAGAAGCAATGTTAGAAACCTTTATGTCAAGTAGAGGACTCAAACGGGGTGACCCACTGTCTCCATGCTTGTTCATCTTAGCTATGGAAATTCTTAACCATATAATTCATGTGATGGTGGAGGACGGGATTTAGAAAACCCTTCAGCTTCGAGGAACAAATTTGAAACTTTCACATCTCTTCTTTGCCAATGACATTCTCCTAATGGGAGAGGCAACAAAGGAGTTTGCAAAAGTTATGAAAGAAGTTATGGAAGGCTTCGGTGACCTTTCTGGGCAGAGAGTAAATTATCAGAAGTCCAGCCTTTTATTCTCTAGGAACACAAAATCAATATTGAAAACCAAAATCTCCGAAATATTTGGTGTAAGACCATCTTCAAACATGGTAAGTATCTTGGTATACTTGTGAAGGAGGGAGGTAAATTGTCGATAGAGGACATCTCTTGCATTTTGGAAAAGATGAATTGAAAACTTTCAAGGTGGAAAGTAAGAATGTTAAGTATGGCAGGTCAAAGACTTCTTGCAATGTCTGCCTTAGATAGTATCATCAACTATTACTCACAAGTCATTCCAATATCATAAAAGTTGGCAAACTAAGCGGAGAGGATCACTCAAAATTTTATAAGAGGAAGCACACCTGAGGGTAAAAAAATGTATTGCATAGGATGGGATAAGATTAAGAAACCTAGGGAGAAGGGCGAACTAAGACTCGTGGATATACGAAAGAGAAACCGTACAAATTTTGCAAAAATAGCATGGCAAAAGCGAAGAAAGAAAGCCTTATGGATGCAAATTATCCACCAAAAATGTAAGGCCTTGGATAGAGGAAAGAAAGTCAAAGGAGGATCACAATTTGTTTCTGAACTACAGAATGCTACAGCATGGGTAAATGACAAAGTTCATGTGCAAGTGAAGAATGGTAGGCCAACCAGATTCTAGTTGGAAAACTGGTCTGAAGCAAGAAGGGTCCAAAGCCGGTTATGTGGACCATTGAATAAATATGATTATTTAGTTCTCCTACATCAAGCCCGGGATAACAACTTAGGAAGGAAGGAGGAAGTCATAGGATACCCTCTTGACTCTATTCAGCAAAAGCTTAGTACTATTAGCTTGATTGATTCTAATGAATTTAATGATATATAGAGATGGCCATTTGAAATCAATGGGGAGCTAATGTCAAGAAGTGCCTACCTTGAGCTGTGTAAGGAAGCGAAGGAAGAGAGTACAGGAGGAAACAGGAAGTGGATATGGAAATTACCCACCTATCTAAGCATCAAGTTGCTTATTTGGAGGATCTATCACAATGGTCTAGCAATAGGACATAATCTATTGAGAAGAGGACTCATATTGGATATATGTGCCCGCTTGGTCGATAGGAGGAGGAAACGAGTCAGCATGTGTTTGTGAATCGCATTTGGAGTAAGCAAGTGTGGGAAAGATTAGGGGGTAGTAGTACCAGGCACTCCTCTAAATTCTGAAGAATTCAAAGAGTGGATTAAAAGGTCATGTAAAAGGCATAAAGTGGATTGGAAGAAGGTTGCAACCCCACTACCAGTTATGGTTCTCTTTACTTTAAGGGGAATTTGGAGAGAACAAAATAAGAGAATATTCAAACAGAATGAAAATCCAGGTGATTGGTAAATACTACTAGAAAAGAAGCAAATGAATTCTGGACAAAAAATCGAAAGAAAAGGCTTTAGAGAAGAACCCCTGCTACTATGACAAAAGATCACCTACCCCAACACCACCACCCCTTGCAACAAACTGGGTTAAATTCAAGTGTGATGGAGCAGTAATAAAAGGAAGTAGTATAGCAGCAATCAAAGTTATCTATTTAGACTGTAACAATTTGATATGTTGGGCTACGCACAAGCAAGTGTCAAACAACTCTCCATTAGAAATAGAACTTCTGGCTAATTTCATGCTTTATGTTGATTGTCTTTCTAGTCATCTTTCTCAGTTTGCTATTAGAACTAATGTTATGGGCATGGGCCCCTGTGTTTTACACCCAAACCAGTTGATGTTCAGCCTAGGTCTTTTGTTTGGACTTTATTGTTTTCTGGTTGTTGCTTAAGTAATGTTATCATCCTTATTCATCCAAAAAAAAAAAAAAAAAAATCAACAAAAAATCAGGTGGGTCGACAAAGAAGGTATAGTTGCACCTTCCAGTAATCCTTTTTTTACATAAATGTCATGAAAATTAGCAAAAGGTTTTGGTTATAACTAAATAATAATTTCTTCATTAAAATCAGTACTACACAAATGCAGTTTGAGAGAAAAGAGGAAAAAAAAAATCCGGAGATAGTTTTTTAAAAAAATAAGAACAATTTTCGCAAAGGTTCAATGTCAACGTGAAAAGATTCAGTAATAGTCTAATGACTGATGTTGTATTAATATCAGTAAAAGAAGGTATTCTTTGATAAGAAAACAAGTTCATTCCATAAAATCAATACTAAATCATATCATTTGAGAGAATCGAGAAAAATCCCGGATATGGTGGAAAAAATAATTACCGTGAAAGTTGAACGTTAAATTAGATAATTCGATACCATCATTATTATTTCCTAATTCAATGTCATATTTCATTCCTTTTTCAAAACCTGGCCTAACTCCTTAAATTTTGGCTAACTTGTGAGGAAAGTGTCATTCTTAATTTTAAGCTTTTGAAGATTTAAGCAATTTCAGCGCAAGTTCCTCAAATTTCAAGGGACAATGAAGCTCATGTGTTGCGTAGCTATCCTCTTCGCTTTAGTTTTAATTTTCTCGTCTGGTAATAATTTTTCTCCTCATCTAATACTTGAAGAACATTTTATACTTTACGCGCGCACATCTCTCTCTCTCTCTCTCTCTCTCTCTCTCTCTCTATATATATATATATATATACACACATGCGTGAGTTATTGTCCTGATTGTATATACTATTGTCTACGATTTGATCTTCTTGATAACTTAATACTACTTGGTTGCAATTTCAGTGGCTATCTGATTTATCGATTAAATATATAATGTTTATATATTGATGATGCACAAAAATGACATCCATTTGGCACATGCACCTATTTATCACGGTATATTGAATTCAACTATACAAAGGTTGATCTAACGTCCATATAGACTTGGATGACTTATGAATAAGACTTATATCTTGTATTTTTTCGGGATCCTATAATATGTGTCAAGATTACTAGAAAAGATATATTAGATACTACACATTATTTATATATATATATATATATATATGATGATGGGTAAATGATAATAACATTTAAATATATGCTAGTATTTATAAAATATGGAAGGTAATACCTTTAGAATCTAGTTAATACCACCATCATCACCACCACGTATCTAAATCTGAATATGGCCATATAGGGCTCCAGCCCTACTAGGAATCAGCTAGTCCTTCTCGTGCGTTCCAGTTTTGCACATATGTTGCCTTACTAAAAAACATATCACGTGACCTAAAGATACACAACTGATTAGCTCGACTTATCTCAACAAAGTGTGGACGATTTTTATTAAGTTATTACTTGAACACTATGGCTAGACGGAAATACTACCCTCATTAGATAAAAAGAACAAATTTGTTGAAAATAAATAACATATTACAACTACTATTATATGAAAAATAAACGGAAATAGAACAAAGTCATTAAAATTTTTACATAATTTCATCATTTACTAACATTGATTTTTTTTATATATTAAGAAGTTTTACAAATATCTAATTGGAAACTGCCATATGTTAGACTAAAGTAATAATTCTCTCATCTTTAAAAAGATGTTGAGACGTTGAATAGAAAATTAGGATGAAAGAGTAATATCAAGTTCAAGAATTTAAAGAAGATGGAGACAATACATCCTTTAATGTTTCATTCATTCTAATTCCGAAGTTGTAAAGTACTTCCAATTTTATAAATAAGCATGTGAATTTTTTCGACAAAAATACGTACCATAATCATTTTTATCATCACTTTCTATGAAGATATTTGTATCAATTGTGTTAGTTCCTTGATGTTCTCGACTTGCGACGAATTATCTGCTAACCAATCCACTCCAATTTATTCATTTGCTTGTACTTCAATGTCGATAAAACCTTTATTATATGATACAAATGTTCAATCAAGTTGTTGCACTAGAGTTTGACTGACAATAGATAGTTCAGTGGAAATTGAGGACGTCGAAAATTCACACGTAATAGATAAAAATAGCTCCTCAAAAAAGTGATAGTAAAAATGATCATAGCAAGTATTTTCCTCATAAAATTTTCTAGACAATTATAGAGTACTATATAGGTGAAATGAATGAAATGTTGTAGGAATTTTTATCTCCATTTCTCTTTTAACTCTTGATATCCATATTTCTTTTAATTCGAACTACTTGCTTCATTTGTCAAGAATCGGAAAAAGAAGGGAGGATATAATTCACACCATATAAAAACATGCTAATGTCTATTGCAATATCAACACTACAAAGAACTTGTAAAATTTATTAATGCATAAAAAAATATTAATGAATGAGAAATTATTTAGAGAACGATGAAAATATTCATAGTTTTTATTGTACAGGTTATGTACCACGGCCAATGTATGTGTATGTCAGTGTATTTATGTTTGTACTTGTGTGAAAATACATTTATATATTTGTATTTGGGTAAAAATACATCATGTGACTTCATTGTAACGTTATTTAAAAAAAAATCTAAATAATAATAATTATTGATTTACACCAGAAAAACTTTAGAAATTAAAATATTTTAAAGAATCCAAATCCTTTAGCATATGTACGTGTGTTTGTATTTGTCCCCGCGTGACACCGGGCGGAGGCTTTAACATGCAAAATCAAGACAATTGAATTCTCTTTCTATTAATATTTTTGTAATGTGTCGGTGATACCCATCAATAGATCCGCCGGGTCCACCAAAGAGTTGCCAATTAGCCACCAAGTTGGTCCCTGTCAACCATAAGTAGCTCAGTTGGATGCTGAGTTATAGGTTGGATTCAATCACGTTTCATATATATTTAAATAATATTCATACTTATCTATCGTTGCTATATATATATATAGCATATAATACTTGTTCATTCTTTTTTGGTGAATTACTATTTGATTCACTTATGCTATTTGGCAATATAAAGACTTGATCTATCCAAAAAGTTCTAGAATCTTTTCAAGACCTAACTAATTTCTCATTTCTCAAGTGAGGTTGAGATACTACTGACATCTCCATTGAGTTTTGCTAAGGAGAAATCTATCATGGAGTTCACTTTGGCAAACTCGATGTACGAAGCCAGGATGGGATCTATGGTGGTCTCAGAAAAAATTGATAATTAAAATTATTTAAAAAAGGAGAAAAATCAATGTATTATATGTGTATTTTAAAGAAGAGTAATGATAAATGGTAAGAAACCTTGTTGAGAATTTAGAATGTACCAATAATATTTTCTTGATACTATCATCTAAACAATGAAAAGAGAAATGACCTAATCCTTCTCAAACACATAATTCTTAATAAAGTTTCTTAATAATTTTTCTCATTATTTTTTGTTTAAGGAAATAGAAATGGTTAGGTGGTAAGGTGTTTGGATTTATAGGCAAGAGGTTGGGGTTCAAATCTCATAAATATTATTTACTCTTTCAAGTTGTATAGTTTTATATTGCTTGAGTGATATTTTCTTCATATTAGTTTTATATATTAATTTTGTTTCCTTACAAATTGATAGTTGAACTCAAAACATATACTATAATGAAAAGGTTAAAACTTTATTCTTTAACCTTTTACGAAGTATATCAACCATCCTTAATCATTTGATAAAATATTTAAAGTTTCACTCTTATTAAGTATTTGAAAGTGTTACATGTATCCTCACTAATAAAATCATTTCATATGCATAGAATGCAAAATAACTTCAAGGATAAGCACATTTCTTTTATGAGTTATTTTAATGTTCATTTACATATATTAAACCGGTCCCTCAATGGCATGATTGTGTATCCATTGCTATTATGAAGTGTCAAACTGTCTAAAAATTCTTTTTATTGTGTTCTTTCTCTCGTCTCTATTTATCATTCTTTTATTCCTTCATTTATTTATTTTTTTTTTTCTTTTTCATATTGGCTAGCAAGTCAAAGATGCTTTATTTATCATCTTATCGGACTAAATGTTTTTATAAACTTTTATTGGTAATAGGTCCTATCTCAGGAGATGCCCAAGATTGTCCTCTTCCACGAATTACTACTGTCAATTGTTTCACAAATAAATGCATCAATCTCTGCAAAAATTTGTATGGTGACAACACTGATGGAAAATGTCTGGATGCAAAACATTGTTGTTGTTCTCATTACACTTTCTTTTCTTATAAAATGTAACCCTCAGACAATAATTCCAATCAATAAAAGCTGACGCTCAATTGCATGCCTTTGTTAGAATAATTTTCCAGTCTTATACCTTGAGACGGGGAGGTAACTCTTATAATAGTACATAACACAATTTGAAGTAGTACCTGATGACACATAGATAGAGTGGGGCGAGCGCGGAGGCAGACAAGACGTCTTGCAAGGGTCTCCGCCTCTGCCTCTGGAAATAGGAGGGCTATGACCACATCGTTTGGGCAAGATTTTATGCGGACAAAATAGGCGTCATTACCAGAATTTGGACGAGCCTTGCCATGGAGGCCAAGATCACCAGGAGCAACATCCCCATTGCGAATATTTTCTTACAGCAGTTGGCTGATTCCATTTTTTTTTTTTTTTTTTTTTGGTGTTTCCTGCTCTTGATTAGACGCAAATGGCAAATGCTTGGTTGAACTAAATTTGTGCTTTGATGTGCACATAACTATAGAGGATATTCCCACCGTTGTTTGGTAACTTTATTAAGCTAAGTCAAGATGGAAGGAAATCTGTAGGGAAAGAAAAAGGGGGAAGAAAATCAAAGAAAACAATATACATTTTATTTTGGTTTGGATTTAAGGGGTGTAAATGGAAGGAAATTAAAAGAAATGGTCTGTTCTTCTTCTTTTGTTTTTTATTGGGTACTTACCATCTACCAAATGCATATCATTCCTATGTCCTATTAAAATCCTACTTCTACATATTCTTATTCATTACATTATAAAGAACTAGCAATAGGCAGTCACATTATGTTTACAAAAGTTAAATATAAAGTTGTAATAAAATTAAAAACATAAAAGAATTGGTGAACCTAATTACATATATAGTTGATGATTTAGGAAATTAAAAGAGAAATATTTTATGTAATACATAGAGTTAAAAATGTGTACAAAATGAGAAAAAATAAATAATAGTAGTAATACATTCTCAATGTATTTGCTTAAATAAACTAAAAATACTCTAATCACATTGCTTCATCGAAGAAGTAGCATGTGCCTATAAAAATAATGAAAGATATATTAAATGGGGATTTTTATATATAGTTATGTAAATAACCTTTTCATGGTTATAAGAAAAGAATTATCACAAATTACATATGAGTATGACCAATAAATTGATCCTCATTGAATTAATCTTGAATTTAATTTAATTTGTACTAACCCCATATATATATAATTTTTTTCCCTTTCTTAAATAATTGACTAGCATATAGTTAGATTCACTTAATCGTTTATGTTTTAAATTTTATTACATAGCTTTATATTTAATTTTTGCACACAGTATTCATGCACATTTACTAGTATGATTTTAAACATGAAAATTTTTGAATATTTTCTTAACTACCGTAGTAACACATTTTTTATATTAATTATGAAGAATTTTAATATTCTCTTTTACTATTTTTTTTTTTTTTGATAAAGTAATTCTATTAACCAAGAGAGAGTTCAAACAAACTATCCAAGATGTTCAAAGGTCCTAGCTTAACCCTCAAAAGAACAAACATTCCACTCAGTGCCAGAATCACATAAAATAGTCAATAATAAAAAAAAGAAAAGAAGAATGAAAAACAAAAGAGGAAGTCACATTCAGTCCTTAATTAGCTAAGCGGTTTGCCATGCCATTTGCTTCACACTTGACTCTACAAAACATTACATTTTCAAATTATTTACAATCAAGGCAATGATGGATAATAAATGAACTTGAGGTTCCTTTTGCATGCCCTTCTTCAACCATCTCTATGGTAAGGGAACTGTCAGATTCTAGAATGATTTTTTTCTACGTTCTATTATCCCTTCGCCAACCAAGGTTAATGGCGATCAATTCAACTTCTAAAGGAGAGATTCCAGCAAGTTTTTTCCATTCTCCTCCAACAACATTTCCTATTTCATCTCTGGCTACTATTGCTATAGCCGCTTTAACTCCTTTCCAATCAACCACTGCATTTGTTTTAATCTTGATCCATCCATGTAGAGTTTTAGTCCAAATCCAACTCCTGTTGTCCATACCTTCAGATAATTTCTTTCTCTTGTTTATTGCTTACCATTCATGTGCTTCTTTATGTTCAGTTCTTGTCTCCATTATTTTCTCGAAAAATCCAATCATTTCACTCCCCATCTATCTCTTAGGATAGAGAGAAAAATCGTTTTTCTTAGGCAAGCAAGAGAGTTCCATTTAAATTTTCTTAAAAAGGAGTTTGATCTTATCTACTTCATCACGTCGTCATGTGTGTTGAAGTTTAGTAGAGAGTGATAATGGAATGAGTTCCATAAGTGTCTAATCACAGGGTAAGTAGAAAATATGTATGTTAAATTTTCTTTTCCCACATCTCAAAAAACACAATGGTTATCTACAGCAACTCCTCTTTTAATCAACTGATCCTTTGTTGGCAATCCTTCATGCGTTATTTGCCAAATCAAACGTTGCTCACGCAAGATTGAAGGTGTTTTCCAAATCCAATCACATTTACAATCTAAATTTGCACCAAATTGTTCTTGTTCGAGGATTTGGCAAACTTTTTGCTTTTAACTTCACCATCTAGGTCATGTATCCAATAGTCATCCGATTCTCCATCCCAAGAATTCTCTACCTGCAAAGTGGGGTCATAAGTTCATAACTTTGTAACGATGGTCTCATCAATATGGAAGCCAATCCTACTCTCATTCCAGCCATACGACTCATCCTAAGCTACTGCTACCGTTAGCATTTTCACTCAATGAGGAAGTGGTCCTTACACCAAGTCACAGAAACTTCTAAACCTCATCCATCTATCTATCCAAAAGCTCGCTATGGAGACTTGTGATGGCAGTATGACGAGCTTGTCCTTTAACCAAATTAACTGTTTTCGGATGGCCTTAAAGGCATTTAATCCTTTCTTCCTTACAAACACTCCATGATGCCATTTATATTTCGCCTTGAAAACCTTTGTCTAAAGAAGATCCTTCTTTCGGATGGTCCATGCCAATTTTGTGAAGTTGGTTTTATTCCTTCTAAAGAGATCTAGCAACCCAAGTCCTCCTTTTTCTTGTGACTTTTTACATTTCTCCCATGAGATCCAGTGTATTTTCCTATTCCCTTCATGGTTTCCCCACAAAAAATCTCTAAACAATTTTTCTAAACTTTTGCAAACTTTTTCCAGAAGTGGCACCATTTGAGAATAGTAACTAGTTATACTTTTTAGTGTAGAAGTGACTAAGAGTTTCATACAGGAGCACTCTAACGTTTTGACTTCCAAATAGATAGCTTTCTCCTAGGCTTCTTAATTAAGAAAGAGAAATCAAAAGGCTTTAATTAACCACCAATCTGTAAGCCCTAAATATAAGTCATGTAACAGTAGGATTAAACTTAGTACATAAAATTTAGGGTGATTAGCTAAAGGATCTGTTCGAGCCTAAATTATAAAACAAAACTAGAAATATTAGTAAAAATGACCCCGTAAGTTTCAATTTAAGAAAATAAGCAATAAAATAATAGAATATAAAATTTTCAAATTTTAAGTATATTATTTATTATATATTAAAAATACGTAAAATACATTTCGATAACAAACGAATCGTTAGAGATAAATTATATATACACTAAAAATCATAAAATGACATAAATAATATTTTAGAGTATTTACTTGTACTCTATATGTATTTACACATTGGTAGAAATATGCAAAATTATCTAATTTACCCGAAATTTGCTAAAAAAATTGCCAAATAATTAAAAAAATTATTTAAAAAATCAAAGAAAAATAAAAAAAAAATAAGAGAAGTTGAGATTAATCCAAAATTGGGTCGTAGTAGGTCAAGAATGAAGAAAAATTTTTTGACCAATTAAAATCAAGCATTTAAGAGGCAAAATGAAAGAGGATATAGGCCTAATCTTGTCTAATTAATGCATAAAATTTGCTTTATACCTCTATAAATAGCAAGAAAATTTCAAAAGCTTATTTGGTCTATTAGGAGTTAGAAAAAATTAAAGAGCACTGAAAATTGAGAAAAAAAATTAGGATTTCAAAAAATTAAACAAAACTGTACAATTAAAGCAAGTAGGCCAAACCCACACATCACCACCACCCGAAACCAAACCATCAGGCCAGCCGATAAGCCTTAGACCAGTTTTAGTGGCCAAAAGATTAAGAACCAGGTAAGTCTCAAATTTCATCCGATTTTACAAAATTTATGAAAATTATTAATTTTACCTAAAAAATTATGAATTTTATTAATCTAATGTTTTAATGTATGTAGATTTAGGGAAAATATTGATTAGGGTTAATTACATTTATAAATATAGGGTGCTTAAGAAACCGAATATATTTAGAATTAGAAATAAATAGGCTTAGGAGTATAATTTTAAGCTCGATTTTTTTTTTTTTATAGACTACCTAAGTAATATAGAACAATGCTATGAAGCCATTTTTTTAAATTAATTTTTGAGTAATTTTTTAGTCTTAAAATGATGAAAAAATGAGTAATTTTGGATTAATTAAGTAATTAAATGACTAATTACTGATTTAGAGGGTAATTTGATGTTTAGAGATGTTGATTTCTGATGTGGTAACATAATCATAGCACTTAGAGTATTAAATGCAATTAACATGGGAATTATGTAATAAATATGGATTAATTAATAATATATATAATTGGAATTATGATAATTATAAAATAATGGGTTAAATTGGAAAATATAATGATAATATTAATACGTATTAAATATGGTATAAAACTTAATTTTAGATAATTATACGAAAAATGTAAAATTTTTTCACATCAAAAGTAAACCCGATATATTAATCAGGATTAGAATGTACTGAGAGGGTTAGAATACTGAAATAAGACCTAGTATAATATTTAGATACTCGAACTTAATGTGATTAATTTCACATTAGGGTTTGAAACATAAGTTAGAATTTATTCATAGTTGAAACCGAATTAGAAGCCTGAACCAAAATCGAATTCTGGAAAACCAAACCCCAAACTAACGTAGAATTAATCGTTAGTAAATAATAGGTATATAAGGAGAATTTAGTTAAATCATAACCTATAATATATATCATCAAAGTATAAGTACTAAAAAATGTATTTATATTATAAGATACATGAACACAAGCCAACCTGCAACTAATTGACTAAGTGATTGAAGATTTCAAGTAAGTTGAGTTTAATACTTCACCATATTTGGAGTACTATTTTAGAGTATTCGAAGACCTAAGATTGTGTATGATTGTAATTATAAGTAGTTTTATGCATGTATTTGCACATCTGATTTCGTGCTGAAATTTATGTTGTGGTTGATGACTATTATGAGTGGATTGGTGTGGAATTGTCTAAATACCTAAATCGAACCTAATCCCTAATTGACCTCAATACCCTAATATGTCATGCATTGCAACCCTTTAGGGAATCATTAGGATTCTCCAACCAAATACCAACACTTTCAAAAAAGATAGTACTAGATAACATAATGGTCCTCATCCTTAGCCAAACTAAATGACAGGAGAGGAGGTCGCAGTGAAGATGAGGCCATTGGTTTGAAGGTCAAGTCTAAGTGAAAGTAATGTCTCCATTGCCTAAATTTGGGTTTGTTTATAAGCTATTATATTAACGGAAACTTCTTAACCTGAATTTGAGCGGGTGAAATTACTCTAATTTCACAACGGACCAGACCACGTTATGTGATGACACTTGTTTGCTGCATTGCATATAATTAATTGTTTGATAATCCTGATTATGCTTGTATACTTTCATAAGTCTCCAATTTAACTTACTGAACTATAGTTGTTCATACCCATATAAACTCTTTTACAGGTCCTAACTTCTAATTTGTGATGCCACGATACAATTACCTGAAGATTAGATTTCTCTTAAAACTATGGGAAATGAGGATTAACTAGCCCAATGATCAAGTTTTTATTTAAGGTCTTACTAGTATCTTTAGGACGAAGAACTACTATATGATATGTAAATTAGTTAACTATTGTATTACGTAGAATTTCTTGGGAATTCTATGATAATGTGAATGTAAATATATATATATATGGCTTAAGGATTTAATCTTTATTGTAAATTTTAGCTAAACTCTTAATCAAATTATTCACTTCAAAGCAAGGAGTTATCGACGCCTTGTGTAGATCATATCTATAATAGGCACTGTGAGGCCAGTTATTGTCATAAGTTGGTTCACACGGCAGGACTATTACAACTTTGTAACTTCGAGGCATAACAATTCTCGGTTGGTCATTCTAGTGAACTCGCTTTGAAGCATCATAATTTAAAAGCAATAGATATCCTAAGAATATTGAGAGTAGGTAGTATTAAGTAGGCGATAAAAAATTGTATTAAGCATGCTAAAACAAAAGTAAGAATAATGTTTAGTGTAGTAAATATTAATTGATTATAATTGTAATTACAGGGTCAAAGGGGAGAGCTAATGCTTAGCTAGATACAGTTTAGTTAGAATGGAGAGGAGTCCCTATCGACTATAAGGTTAAGTTATAGCGGTTATCGATAGAATTGGCTGACTAGAATATATTTAAGATGGTCAATGAGATTGTTGATAAATTCCATAATGAGATGTGTTATAACTGGAAGGATCAGTGGGCATGGATGGAGTTAAGTTTAAGGCCTCAGTATGACAGGTGTACTACTATAATAGCTTTTGAGCAAATATGGTTGGAGAGAGAGGGGATTGTAACTTTGATGATGCCCTTAAGTTATTTTCCTACTAGGTTAGAGGATGGGAGACCTTACCCAGCCAGTATCACTCATATCCCTACTGACATTCCATATATTCTTAGACAGTATCCGCCAGGGATTATCGATTGATTCCCTCGGTTTCTAGAACCCACTAAAGCAGGCATAAAGATACCTTTAGACGCTAACCCTGAACCAAAACCTAAGATGTAAGCATCACCACCTATAGAACCTCAAGAGAATAAAGTTCATGCTGAGGAGAATCCCAAGGAGGAAGACCTTGAGGAAGAAGATCCTGAAGAGGAACAAGAAAATGATAATGAACTTGGTGTAGATATTCATGCGTTGGCCATGCAAGTAGTTGCTAACACTGAAATAGCTAGATTAGGGACTAGAAATGCAGTCGAATCGGATGATGATGATGTACAAGAGGTGATTCTGATTCCTAAGACTCTAGAGATAATACCTATAATTTCTAAGTTGGATAATGAGCATGAAGATCATTTGGTAGGAGGTCATATGGGTTATGATCCCTTTGATGGGGCAATTACCACAAATTCAAAGGAGAATTAACTTAGTTAGGTGACTGACTTGTTCTTGTTAGTTAGATCTTTAGATATGATCTAGTAGTAATTTTGGTGGAAACTGATGTATTTTAAGATCTTTTTATGTATTTTGTAGCTTTAGATCAAGCTAAACGTATGTTGTAAAAGAATCTATTATAATCAAGTCTGATGTAATCAATTGATGTAATCTTTTGTATTATATAGTTGTAAAGATTGAGTCTGTATTAGATTATGTAAGCAACAATGTAATCAAGTTGTAAATATTATGTATGTATTCAAAAGTTATCAAGTTGTACTTTTCTATTTTTGAAGTTGTAACCAATTGTAATGATGTAAAGGCTAAATGAAGTTAATAGTAGAAGTTAAATCTATTATGTATTTTGATTACAATGATATTGTTATTACTATTTTATATGAGCACATATTGCAAGAAATTATTAATTTTTGAAAGGTCTTTAAAATTATGGGATAACTTATAAATAGATATGTATGCAAGGTTATAAGTTATAAAATACTAAGTTACTATGGCTAAAGCTAGAAATGGGAGTCATGATGGAGGAATTGAAGGAAATCAAAACCCTTCACTACGAGCACCACAAAAATAAACGGGATTTACCCTTACCACCTTTATAAGAGAACATACCTATTCAACAAATATTTGCCAGTATACATACAACGATCAGGCAGCAAGGAATTGATTCAGCATCTTATGACTGGTGGTAATACGGGAAATGGGAGACCCCAAGAGGCTAAACAAAGGATGGAGCAATCACAAGAGGTAAATAAACTTCATGAGTTTATAAAAGCCAAATGTTATTTTGAGGGAGAAATGGGTAAGCCAGCAGTGACAAATGATTGGTTAGCTCAAATTGAAAGGGGTTTTGAGGCTTTTAAAGTTCTTGAATCCCAAAAGTTATCTCATGATACTTTCATGCTTAAGTTAGCTGCTAAAGTATGGTGGGACTCTAAAGCAAGACAATCGGGGAATAAGATTACTTGGCAAAGGTATAGAGAGGAATTCAAGAGAGAGTATTTTCCCCATAATGTTCAAAACAAGATGGTACGGGATTTGTTTGAGTTAAAGAAGGGAGGTATGAGTGTAACACAATATGAAACTGAGTCTAATAAACTATTGCAATATGTACCTAGCTCATATCGAAATAACATTAAGTTAAAGAAGGATTTGTTTCTTACTGAATTTGACCCCACGATGTGTTATAAGTTGTTAGATTATGTTTCACCACTTATGATGAAGTGGTAGATAAGGTGAGACAATTGGAAGATAATCATGTAAGGATACAAGCAATGAGGAGTTAAAATATTAACAATGGTTATCGACCTAGTACGTCATTCAAGAGACCATATCCTAGTGCCACTAGCAGTTCTGGATAGAAGAGAAGGAAACCAGTAACTCTAGCTAGTAGCCCATCACAGTCAGTGCTCGATTTAAGTTTTTATGACAAAGATGATAATGTCAAGTGCTGGAAGTGCGATGCAAATCATTTTCCGAGAAAATGTGCTCAACTCAAAGGAAAATGTTTTATATGTCGAGATCAGAACCATATGTTGTAGGCATGCCCTAAGATGAAACTGGTGAAGTGTAACAAATGCAATAGAAAGGGAAATTTCTCCAGATATTGTCCACAGTTTGGAAAAGGAGTTAAGAAGAAGGAAGGTTCTGATAACACAACTACACCTACTCGTGTCTTTGCCTTAGAGGATATGGGAGCTTAGGAGGATGAGGATTTTGCAAATTGGATGGAAGAGTACTACCATAACGATGTTGAGGAGATTATGGGAGTTGAAGAAGAAAACGATGAAGGACTTGTGATAGGTACATACTTAGACTATCTATTTTGATGATATTTAAGTGTGAATTAAATTGAAGTGTTTGCATTTTAAGATTTATAAATGCAAATTTAGTTAGTAATCATAGTATTAGTATATTCTAGGGAATGTGCTGATAAATAGATAACCTACTTTTGTGCTATTTGATACTAATGCATCTCATTCCTTTGCAAGTCAAAAATTTGTAAATGAATAGGAGATTAGTGTGGTTACTATTAATACAACTTATAGAATTAGAACTCTAACTGGGGAGAAGGTAACGACTCGAGAACTAGTAGCTGATGGTAGAATTAAGATTTAGGAAAAGGAGTACTCTATAAGTCTTATAATATTACCTTTACAGGGTTATGATGTATTAGTGGGAATAAATTAGTTGTCTAAGAATAAAGCAATTGTGAAGTGTAAAAGTAAAACTATTACTCTTAATGATTGAGAAATGGTATTTCAAGGAAAGGTTGGAGGAAGAAAATTGAGTTTATCTGTGATGGAGATATGTGATGAACTGTTTGAGACAAAGGTAAAAGAGAATGATTGGAAATTTCACTAGGTATTTGCTATAGATGTAAAGAAAGAGGCACCTAAGGTAGCGGACATATGAGTAGTGTGTGAATTTTCAGATATATTTTCGGATGATTTATCAGGTTTAGCCCCACATTGAGAGTTAGATTTCACAATAGAGTAAGCTCCTAGAATTGAGCCTATTTCTAAAGCTCCATATCGGATGTCACCTATGGAACTCCAGGAATTAAAGAAACAACTTCAAGAGTTATTGGATAAGAGGTTTACTCATCCAAGTGTTTCACCATAGGGAACACCAGTATTATTTGTGAAGAAGAAAGATAGTATCATAAGATTGTGCATAAACTACCAAGAGCTAAATAAGGTTACCATTAAGAATAGGTATCCATTACCTCACATTGATGATCTGTTTGATCAACTACAAGGTGCAACTGTGTTTTCTAGAATTGACTTGAAATCAGGATATCATCAATTATGAGTTAAGTTGGATGATGTACATAAAACTGCATTCTGAACCCGATATGATCATTATGAATTTTTTGTGATGCCATTTAGTTTAACAAATACCCCGACTGTATTCATAGACTTGATGAATTGTATATATCAACCATATTTAGATAAATTTGTTGCGGTGTTTATTGATAACATTTTGATCTATTCGAAAACCAAGGAGGAGCATTTACAATTGGCGTTACAGAAGTTGAGAGAGAATAAATTGTATGCTAAGTTAAGTAAGTATGATTTTTTATTAAATAAAATTTCTTTTCTAGATCACATTGTATCTAGTGAAGGAATCTCTATAGACCCTGATAAGGTGAAAGCAGTAATGGATTGGAAGCAACCAACTACCGTTACCGAGATGAGGAGTTTTCTAGGCATGGCTGGATACTATTGACGATTCATAAGGGATTTTTCCAAAATTGCCAAGCCATTAACTCAATTAACCTAAAAAGACGTAAAATTGTGAATTGAGTTTTCAAGAGTTGAAGAAACGATTAGTTACAACACCAGTATTAACATTACCTGATCCAAATAAGCCTTATAGTGTATATAGTTATGCTTCTCGAAATGGATTGGATTGTGTATTGATGCAAGATAGAAAAGTTGTTGCATAAGCATCAAGACAATTGAGGCCACACAAAAGGAATTATCCAACCCATGACTTAAAGTTACTAGTCGTAGTGTTTGCTTTAAAGATTTGGAGACATTATCTATATAGACAATGGTGTGAGATGTACACTAATCATAAAAGTTTGAAATATTTCTTTACTAAGAAGGAGTTGAACTTAAGGAAAAGCAGATGGTTAGAGTTGATCAAAGATTATGATCTAAATAAAAATTACCACCCCGGAAAAACCAATTTAGTAACAGATGCATTAAGTCAAAAGAATTATGAACAGGTTGCATTACTGTTAACTTCCCAACATGAATTAGTGCATGGATTTGAAAAGTTGCGAATTAGGTTTGATTGGTGTGAATCTAATAGTCAAATGATGAACTTGGAACTGCAACCCTCTTTATTGGAGATAATAAAGCTGAAGCAAGAGGAAGATAAGGATTTGATAGAGATAAAAGAGAAATTAAGTAAAGGAAATGATTTTAACTTTAAAGTGGATGAAAGAGGTATATTAAAGTTTAGAGGAAAAATATGTGTACCACAAGATCCTGACATAAGGAAGGAAATTTTGGATGAAGTACACATTATAGGTTATACTGTGCACCTGGAAGGAAATAAGATATATCGAGAATTGAAGCTCATTTTTTGCTGGAATAGAATGAAGAGAGATGTGGCACAATATATAGCAGAATGCATTACATGTTAACAAGTTAAAGTTAAACACCAAATACCAAGTGGACCACTACAACCTTTAGAAGTACCGTAATGGAAGTGGAATCATATTACTATGGATTTTGTAGTAGCACTACCAAGGACTCAATAGCGAACATCTAAACAAGTAAGTTGGGATGATAGCTTCACCGCTGTTTGAGTACTATTTAAAGTATCCGGGGACCCAAGAGTACTTCCGGTTGTGTTTGTAGTTAGATGATTATGCGCATGCTATGTATGTGAATGATACTCAGTTGTGACAGGAGTTCAACTCCTTGGTGTGCTGTTCTACATATTTGCATGAATTCTGTATTGTGTGAACTTGTTGGTCACCCCTGATTAACACTAACGGTTATTTGACTAAAGTGTAATTGGTCATGCATAATCACCCGTTAGGGGAAACGATTAAGTATGTTAAGCCAAACACCGACTTCCTTCGATGAGGATAGTTGAAATGGTCCTTTCCCCATCCTTAGTCAAACTAAGTGATAGGCGAGGAGGTCGCGGCAAGGTTGGGGGCCGTGGTTCGAAGGCGGTCATGGGAGGGGGGTGTTCTCCATTGCACCAGCCCGGGTTTGGTCTGACTTGAGTCGTGATGAAACTCCTCAATCCGAGTTGGAGCAGATGAAATTTCTCTAACCTCACAGTGGACCGGTTAACACTGTGCGATGTTTTCATTTGAGTGATTGCATGGCATTTCATCATAATTATTAACCTCATTTGTGATTGTATAGTACTTTTTTTACTCCGCCCCACTTACTGAGCTAGTTGTGCTCACATCCCTACAAACTCTTTTGCAGGTGTTGAGTGAAGGCAAGATGTTCCGGTACCACCGATCTCAGGTTAGTGTGCTACTGTGTGAGAAAGTGAGGATCGAGGAATTTAACTGAACCAGAGCTTTTGTCTTATCTTTAAGTTTTGAGGAAAACTAAATGGGAATTCCCTGGGAGCCCACTAGTTTTCTAACTTATTGTATATAGATCGTAAAACCTGTGGTTTTTAATAAACTCTGATTGTAAACTTTACCCTTGGACGTAAAATCTTTGTATAATTACTGTTGTAGTACTAAACAACAGATTGTATAGAACAAGTATTTTGTAAAAGCTCTACCACAGGTTTGGATATTAACAAATATCAGAACAGACGTTTCAAGTTGGTTGAGTTGTGCGCCTTGTGTAAACTGCATCTACGATAGCAGCTGTGAGGTCAACTTCTATCTTAGATTAGTTTACATGGCAGGACTGTTATGACTCTTCTTGTTCGGGGCGTGACAGGCTCCATTCATTTAAGGTCAATATGGAGTTGAGTTTCTATAATTGATCTTGAACTAGCGATACACTTCATCCATTAACTTGTTATTCAAATCCGTCCCATTGTTTGTAATAATAGACTTGGGTGCACCATATCTTGCAATAATGTCTCTTTTCAAGAATTTGACCACTACTCCTTTGGTTATTATAGCATACAACGCTGCTTCTACCCCCTTGGTAAAATAGTCAATCGCAACTCAAATAAATCTGTGCCTGTTTGAAGTCATTGGCGAAATTGGTCTGATCATGTCAATTCCCCACATCAAAAAAAGCCAAGGAGCTGACAACACATGTAATTCATAAGGAGGAGTGTTAATTTTATTAGTGTACACATGGCACAGGTGATAATGCCTTATGTGCTTGATGCAATTTGATTCCATCGTCATCTAGAAATACCCCATTCTCATGATCTTTCTAGCTAGCATATACCCATTCATGTAAGGACCACAAACTCCTTCATGTACCTCTTTCATTAATTTCTCAACTTCTTCTTCATCTACACACAGTGTTGCATCTAGTGATCTCTTGTATAATGTGGCTCCACTTAAGAAGAAATGAGTAACCAACCTTCTTAAAGTCCTTCTATATTTTCGATCAACATCTTTAGGAAATTCTCTCGTTTAAAGTAACTTCTTGAAATCGTGATACTAAGATTCCTTTATTCCCTTCCCTTCAATTGCAAGGCAAAAAGCCGATCTTTCTTCCACTTCAATCTTTAAAGGCTAAATTTCTATTCCATCTATGACTTGTACCGTTGACACTAATGTAGCCAATGCATCGGCAAATTGATTCTAAGTCCTTGGAATGTAAGTGAATGAAATGTCTTGGAATTTTTCAACTAGCTTGCTCAAATGTTCATGATAAGGTATCAATTTCTCATCCTTCATCTTATATTCTCCTAAGATCTGGAGAATTATAAGGGAAGAATCTCTGTACACTTTTAATTCTTGTATTAACATATCTAACGCCATTCTGAACCCCAAAATGCAAGCTTTATATTCTGCTATGTCATTGGTATATGGGAATGTTAATCTTGCTGCCACAAAAAAATGGTTATCCTTAGGTAACACCAATACTACTCCTATCCCACATCCAAACACATTAGCTACTCCATTAAAATACATTTTCCATCCTAACTTCTTACTACTCAATTCGTTTGCCACCATCACATTTTCATCAGAAAATTATGCTTCTGAACCGTCGTCCTCATCTTCTAATGGGTATTTTGCCAATTAATTAGCCACTGCTTGCCCCTTAACTAAACTCTGACTCACGTATTTGATATCAAACTCTAAAAGTAGCATTTGCCACTTTGATATTCTCCCAATCAACACCAGCTTTTCCGTTAAATACCTCAACGGGTCATGTTTTGTCAACAACTCTATCGAGTAATAGAGAGTGTACTGCTTGAGTCTATGCATTACTTATACTAAGGCACAACACGTTCTTTCCACTTCTGAGTATTTTTACTCACCTTCCGTGAATTTCTTGCTCAAATAATTTATAAGATGCTCTTTTCTTCCCGTTTCATCTTTCTACCCCAGTATGCATCCCATCGATTCGGGGAGAATCGTTAAATAAAGGATCAACGGCTGTCCTAGTACGGGAGGATTCATGAGATATTCTTTGATTTCAGCAAATACATGCTCACATTCTTCATCCCACTCTATCGCAACATTCTTCCTCAATAGCTTAAACAACGGCTTACATCTATTAGTTAGTTATGATATAAACCAAGCGATGTAATTCAATCTTTCTAGCAATCCCCTAACTTCTTTGACAATCTTAGGCGCAGGCATGTTTACGATTGCCTTGACTTTATTTAGGTCTACTTCGATTCCTCTTCTACTAACTATAAAACCTAACAATTTGCTCGAAGTTACTCTTAAAGTACATTTTTCAGGATTCAGCTTTAGTTGAAACTTCCTCAATTGCTCAAATAGTTTGCACAAAATATCCACATAGTTTTCATTCTCTTTGGATTTGGCAATCATATCATCCACATAAACTTCGATTTCATGATGCATCATGTCATGGAATAAGGCAACCATGACACACTGGTAAGTTATCCTAGTGTTTTTCAACCCAAACGGCATCACACGATAACAAAACATTCCCCAAGTGGTAACAAATGTTGTTTTAATTTTATCTTCTTCCGCCATTTTAATTTGATTATACTCCAAGAAACCATCCATGAATGAGAAAAGATGATTCTCGACTGTATTATCCACTAATACATCAATATGCGATAAAGGAAAATTATTCTTTGGTGTCGCCTAATTTAAATCACAGAAATCTACACAGACCCTAACTTTCCCATTTTTCTTCAATACTGGCACCACATTGGCTACCCATCCGGGGCAATCCGATACTTCTATCAATCCAACTTCTAATAACTTCTTGACTTCTTCTTTAATTTTGAGGTGAAGATCTAAACTAAATCATCTAAGCTTTTGTCTTTTTAGTTTAATTTCTTTCCTAGTTGGCAACTTGTAAACCACAATAGATGAGCCTAAACCGGGTATGTCTTCATAAGACCAAGCGAAGATATCTAAGTATCCTAAAAAACAATTGTGTTAATTCCTACTTCTGATCATCTGTCAAATTACCACCAATTTTCAACTTTCGTGGATTTTTCTCTATTCTTAAATTAATCACATCCGTTAGTTCGTCAATAATTCCTCTACCCTGTTCATGTCGATGCCAATTCTCCTAAATTTCATTTGTAGTCACAATATCATCTCTGATGTCTAACCCAGCAGGGATATTAGTACTTTCAACGTCTATATACACGTAATATCCATTACGTTCATCATTTTTATCGAATCTGAGGAGTAAAGGAAAAAGAAAAGGATAATGAATAAATAACAAAGAAAAATTGATAGAAAGAAAGAAATGAATTTTATTGGATGAATTAATTTAAATTGTCTGACAGAAAAGACCTAACTAATCAAACTAATTATCGAAATCGAATACTCCTAATTAATCTAATTTTGCATTTCTAGAGAGACCTATTCGTAGGAACAAAAAACCAGTTGCACAAAGAAACTGGTACATCGACATCTTCTCCCTCATTCGAATCGATGTTGCATTGCTAAGTCAGGGCCTTAGATAAACCAGCTACTTCAGGTTCTTAAACATCAACTAGTGCTAAGAATGTCTAATGGATGTCTGAAAAATCCATGTGAGCATGGTACAGCTGATCCCCTCTTTTTCTCTTGGTTTTAGCCTTCATTTCTTGAATCTCCTCTTCAGTAGGCTAATATCCAAGCCCAAACATTCCAATCTATTGCTTAGGCTGTTTCAAACAACTTTGTGCCCCCTGTCTTGCTTCTTCGATCATACTGACTTTGTTGAAAATCTATAACCTTGACTCTTCTAATTCTTTATCCCCAACATAGGGTATAATCGTTTCTTTGTAAATCTCATAATCCTATTCCCTAAGAATAGTAACCAACTGTCCATCAGCTATAAACTTCACTTTCTGATGTAGGCTGGACAGAATTGCCCCTACTGAATGAATCCACAGTCTTCCTAGCAGAAGATTGAAAGTTTATAGGATGTCAAGAACTTGGAAAGGGATAGTAAACACTTGCGGGCCAATTTCGACCTACAACTCGATTTCTCCAATTATTTCCCATTTTGATCCGTCAAAAGCCCTTATTGAAATCAAGCTGAGCTTTATCTCATTCTCCTCTACACCCAATAGATTTAGCATCATCAATGGACACACGTTCAATGATGATCCATTATCTATCAAAACTCGGGCAACTACTTTCCTTACACACTTAACCACTATGAAGAGGGGCTTTATGTACCGGTCTCCTTCTTTACCTAGCTTATCTGGTAAAAATGAGATCCAATCCATCACAAATATCGAGTTAACCACCAGCCCTAATTTTTCGCAAAAATCCCTTCAGGTACTTTAACCTCTTTCAGAATTTTAATCAATGCCTCTTGATGAGTATTTGATGACAATAGCAAACCCATTAAAGAAATCAAGGCTGGTACCTTAGCTAGCTGATCCATTATCTTGTATTCACTAGCCTTCACTATCTTCTTGGCAACATACTAATCTTTATCTTCCGTATCTTCAAAGATTTTTCGAGAAGCCTATTCTACAGTAGATTTCACAACGAATTAGACCATGTTGTGTGATGACACTTGTTTGTTGCATTGCATATAATTAATTGTTTGATAATCCTAATTGTGCTTGTATACTTTCATAAGTCTCCAATTCAACTTTTTGAGCTATAATTGTTAATTCTTTTACAAGTCCTAACTTCTTATTTGTGATGCTGCGATACAATTACCTAGAGGTTAGATTTCTTTTAAAGCTATGGGAAGTAAGGATCAACTGGCCCCAATGATCAAGTTTTTGTTTAAGGTCTTATTAGTATCTTCAGGACAAAGAACTTCTATATGATATGTAAATTAGCTAACTGTTGTATTACATAAAATTTCTTGGGAATTATATGATAATGTGAATGTAATTATATATATATGGCTTAAGGATTTAATCTTTATTGTAAATTTTAGCTAAACTCTTAATTAAACTGTTTACTTCAATGCGAGGAGTCATCAACGCCTTGTATAGATCATATCTATTATAGGCACTATGAGACCAATTACTGTCATAGGTTAGTTTGCACAACAAAACTATTACAACTCTACGACTTTAGGACGTAACACAATCTTGACTGGAATACCTAGATATTTTCCCAACGTAGTATTCACAATTATGCCGAAGGTGTTGTAAATTTGTTCTCTCAGGGATGATTGTATATTTTCTAAGAATAGAGTGCAAGACTTAGAGTAATTCACTTTCTGTCCAGACATTACACCAAAGGTGTTCTTAACATTATGCACCAAGTTTGCATTCTACACCATCGCTTCCCCCATAAGAATGAGATCATCAACAAAGAAAATATGTGATAAAAAGACATTTGATCCTCCAAAACTGATGGGCTTCCATTCTCTAATAGAAACAAGCTCATTAATACTACAGCTAAGAACTTCCATTACAATAATAAATAAATATAGAGACATAGGATCCCCTTATCTCAACCCATAAGAAGAATGGAATTCCTTTAACATTGCCCCATTAAGCAATATCCTAAAGGAGCTACTAACAAGACATAACCCGATTCAATTTATCCATTTTTCTAAGAATTTAAAACCTTGAAGAGCTTGTTGGATGAATCCAATTCCATCTTGTCATATGCTTTTTCCACATCTATTTTGACCGGCATCCATGACTTGTTCCCTTTCTTGTTCTTCAGTTAAAACATTGAAACATTGTTCATAGTTGATCTACCTAGAACAAAACTAAACTGTTTAGGGCTACTAATATCTACAATGGCTGGTCTTAATCGATTAACTAGAGTCTTCCCAACCATTTTATAAAGTGTTGTACACAGACTAATTAGTTGGAAATCATTCAAATGATTAGCATCTTCCTTTTTCAGAATCAAGACAATAAGAGTTTAGTATATTTCTTCTATATTTTTTTTCCTTATGCCATATATCTTAGATAAGGTTAACAATTGAGTCCTCCACAGTATACCAGTACGTTTTAAAGAAGAGAGAATGCAATTTGTCTACGCTCGAGGTTTTACAGTTTATGATGCTCTACATTGCTTTTTTAACCTCTTCCTTGGTAATGTCAACAAAGATGCAAGCTCTTTCCACATCATTTAAAGTTTGCCATTTGTTTAGCCACGATAGAGGTGAGGATCTTACTAGACATCTATCTATCGTAAACAAGTCGAGATAATGATTATTGATGATGTTTTCCAAACTTTCATGGTTTGTTATCCCATTCCCATAGCTATCAAATAAACCAAGAATGCACCCTTTTGCTCGTCTCGATATAGTAGATACGTGAAAAAATTTTGTATTTCATTCTCTATCCATTACCCAAGAGGCTCTTGCCTTTGTAGCCTACATCTTTTCTTCTTGATTCAAGACCTCTTTTAGGGCTTCTTGTAAGAAGTTTTTCTTATTTATAAGGGTTTAGCTCAAATCCTAAGCTAGTCTTTCCCTCAATTCTTCAATTTTCTTTTGGAGGCTTTTCTTCTTTTCATGGATTAAAACAAACACTTCCTTATTCTAGAGTTTGAGTTTGTTGGTGAACATACCCAAATCCTTACTAATATTTTCATTCGACAAGTGCTAATGTTATGCTACAAAGCCCTTAAACTCAAGGTGGTCAAGCCACATGGGCTAAAATCAAAAAGGTCTATTCTTTTGCAGCCCCATGAAAGATGGGATGGTGTTCAAAAGAAGAGGACAGTGATTAAAGCAAGGTGTAGACAAGTGGAAGATTTTGGTTTTTGAGTAGAGTCTTTGCTATCAATAGTTTGCCTAAGCCCTATCAAGTCTTGACTAGATAAGATCCTTTAGAAGTTTCGAGTGCTTGGACTAAGTATATCTCTTGCCTACATATCGTAGGTACAACGTTCCATAAATATCCATATAGTCTTGATATACTCTTGCTCTAGACTAAATAATCAGCCTACTACCCCACTTTTCATCATTTGACAGAATATCATTAAATTTGCCAATCATGACCCATAGGCCATTTATTGACTTTGACAAGGTCTTACTAGAGGAGGTTCTTAATACTACTATTAAGATGCGCATAAACACTAGAAATAAGCTAAGAAGTGTTGAAAGGGATTACCTCAATTTAAGCCAGGATTTGTTATCGTCCTATCCGATGGTTCTAACTCGCACAACTTATCTTTTCCAAAGCATAATGATCCCTCCACTCTAGCCATTAGAATCAACATACAACATTTCATTAAATCCTAAGAATTGCCAGAGCTCATCCATTCCTCCATGACTTAGCTTGGTCTCGGTTAGGACTACCACTTACGAGTCATATCTAGCAATGAAATCCTTGATGACCTGTTGTCTTACACGAGAAGAGGCTCTACACGCATTCCAAGCAAAAATTTGAAAAAGGTGTGGTCTCATATTTGAATCCAACGTGTCCATAAGATTAGGGGTAGAGAGTTTGTAACCAAGCTTAAACCAATTAATTTATGGCTGATCATTTCCTTCCCTTTAGATTTGAACACTCCACTTGTACGGCTAAAATGTTTCTAGACTAAAACCATTGACGTTTCTAGTATTAGGATCCACAAGTGGCTCGTCACCTCTTCTATTGCCATGACTACAAACAGTGCTCTCTAAATGTCGAGGTCCTCTTATGTCATACTTAAAAGTGCTTCCGCTATGACTTTGCAAGTGGCTTCTACACATGATAGGCATTCCACATTAGAGATGTCCTAATTGGGCATTGTCTTTTTTACTATGATCATTGCCTCTAGCCATCCTTCCACAAGTCCTTCATTCATCATGTACTCTAGATGATTTTCAAGTAGGGGCCAAAGTACAACTTCCGATGCTTTGAGTCCTCTCCATTCTAGAAGAGTAAATTCTATTTAGATTATCTCCACATATACCCTGTATGTTCTATCCTCAACTTAAAATTGTCATACCCTCGAATCTTCCTGAGTCTTCAATAGGGGTGGGGGGTATGTTCTTATGTAAAACAAGCATGATTAGGTCTATGTCCACTACGAGTTCCATTTTGCTGTGCAAGTTTTTTCCAGGATCTCGGCTTGTTATTGTTTCTCTCTAAACCAAAAACAAAGGATTTTTTAGTATATATTATGGCAAGCTTACTGTTTTTGTTTGTAATATCCTTTCAAGGATTTGCTTCCTTTGTTGAAAAGATATACTTGCAAAAGAGGGATTACTGTATATCTTTTCCATATTATTATCCTCAACCGTTACAAAACTCCTCATTTGCAACCTTTCCTTTTCATTAAATGACTCCACTTTCCCACTTCCTTTTTTCATTAAAACAATGTTGATTCTCTGTTCATCTAAATGACTTACATTAGAGTTTGCAATCACCTTCCTTTTGAAATTTCTATCCCCATTCCCTTTTTGACCACTTGTCCTTCCCCTGTTTTGTTTTTTCAACCTCACTTCAATCCATTCATTAATCTTCACTTTTGTTGAATTTCCTCACTGTTTTCATTAAATAAAACTTTACATAATACAACATTAAACATGAAGAGTTTTGAATATTTTTCGAATTACCATAGTAACACATTTTTTTTATATTGAAAAAGATAAAACTTTAGAAAATACAACTTTAAACATGAAGAGTTTCAAATATTTTTCAACTACCACGGTAATACATTTTTTTATATTAATTATGAAAAGTTTCAATATTTTCATTATCATTACAATAGCATATTTGATAAATGATCACACATATTACATATTGTATTAATTACAATTAGTTATCTATTATTATCGAACCACTAAATTTTCATTTCTCTCCACAACCCCATAAAAATTAAATCTGTTAGTTACAATGATCATGGGAGAAATGCTTTTGTCAATTTTTTTGTTATATATGTAAACTATGGAAATAATTTGGAGAGGAATTTATGGGAGTCAATCGTAAGACAAATGCTCGTGGATTGTAGAAAGAAACTATCATTTCCAAATGTGAGAGTACTTAATAATATCAAACTACACTAGTAACCTTCAATAATTAATTTGTAAAGCCCAAGACCAAAAGTAATAAATAACCAAAAAACACTAATTGGCCCATTTCGATCACTTGGCCTAAAAGTTTCAAATTTGTGTTGACAAAATATTCACAACTATGACTTTATAAACTAGTCCCACAATGTCCCACAATCTATATGGGACACTCAACTATGAGGTCTCACAATCTCTCTCCCTTAAATACGTAATGTCATCATGAGACTTTACAATTGAGCCTAGATCTTCCCCCTTTTTCAGTATATGATTTGAGCCATCCACTACCTATAGGCAATCCTCGAAGCATATAAGGGAGTCACACCCTGGTGACACTCTCTACTTTCTTTGAACTTTTTCTCTAAACCGAAGCCAAACCCGAATTATCCACTTACTAGCAGGAGGTCCACTCTGATACCATTTGTAACGCTCTAGGCTAAAAGTAATGAATAATCAAGTCAACAAATATTAATTGGTCCATTTCAACCGCTTGACCTAAAAGTTTCAAGCTTTTATTGATAAGATATTCACAACTATAGCTTTATAAACCAATACCATAACCTCCCACAATCCATATGAGATAATTAACCATGGGGTCTCACATAATTAGAATAGCATCAATAGCTTGATAAAGCTAAATGGTATTGAGGATTTAGTGATAATTTAATTAATAGAATTAATTTTTATGAGGATGTAGAGATGCATATAAAGTCAGTTACTTAATATCAATAGATAGATAGGTAGATAAAGATAATGCTATCGTCTATTGACACCACCTTAAATAATGTCATCGTCTATTTGCATTAACCTTACATAATGCCATCCTTTATTCAAACTTTAGTTCATTCCAATAAGAGACTAATGATGATATTGCTAAATTACAAAGACCTTAGCAATCTATCCAAAAGTTTTATAATCTATTCAAGACTTGAGTAATTTCTCATTTCCACAACTGAGGTTGAGACACTACTTATATCTCGATTGAGTTTTGCTAAGGAGAGATCCATCGTTGAGTTCACTTTAGCAAACTAAATGTACAAAGCCTGGATGGGGTCTATGGTGGGCTCCAAAAAAAAAAAATTGATCATTAAAATTATTTAAAAATGAGAGAAAAATCTATGCATTATATGTGTATTTTAAAGAAGAGTAATGATAAATGGTAAGAAACTTTATTGAGACTTTAAAATGTACTAATAATATTTTCTTGACTCTATCATCCAAACAATATTAAAACAAATGACCTAATTTTTATCAAACACATTATTCTCAATAAAGTTTCTTATGAATTTTTCTCACCATTCATTATTTTTGTTCATGGAAATTGAAATGGTTAGATGGTTGGATGTTTAGATTTATGGGCAAGAGGTTAGGGTTCAAATCTCATAAATATTAGTTACCTTTTAAAGTTGCTTATTTTCATATTGCTTGAGTGATATTCTCTTCGTTCCTTTTTCTGTTTTTTCTTTAACTTTTTCTTCACAAAAACTATGACCAATTTCATTTGTTATAATATTATAAGTGAAATCTCCTGAGTTATTATTTATTTATTTATCATCTTTTCAGACTAAATGTATTTTTAAACTTTTATTGGTAATAGGTCCTATCTCAGGAGATGCCCAAGATTGCCTCCTTCCACCAATTAGTACTGCTAATTGTTCTACAGATGAATGCATCGATCTCAGCAGAAAAGCGTATGGTGATGAAAAATGTGTGGATGCAAAAGCTTCTTGTTGTTCTCATTAAACTTTCTTTTCTTATAAAATGTATCCTTCAGACAATAATTCCAATCAATGAAAGTTGACGCTCAATTTCATGCCTTTGTTAGAATAACTGCCTTGTACCTCGAGACGGAGGGGTAACTCTTGCCGGCATATGAACCATCTACCAAAACATATTATGAATTTTAAACTTTAGATGGGAGGGAAAACTAATAATATTTTAATAAAAACTTTTAAATTCATGACACAAATTTTCGGTTAAAACCATCGTAGCTTAATGAATAAATATTAATCTTTTAACGAAATAGATCAAGTTTAATTTTCTTTATCCAAAATTGTTTTATATTGTAGTTGAATAGAAAAATAAAAAAATAAAGAAAAAAAAAGTGACTTTCAGATTTTTTGGAGGAGGATACTGTAGGACCCCATCTAACAGTATATAATCTATGTATAAAGTACAAGTACAGTACAATTTGTCATGTGTAAGAATTAATATGCGATGAGTGGTTGCTAATTCCAGCTCCATTTCATCCCGTCCACTCTTCAGGTAGATCTCCAATGTTGATTATTTACTCCTATTGGTTCGTCACTTCCTGTATTATAGGAACATTGACATGTCTCGTGGTCCGTTTTCCTCAAAAATTACTCGTGAAAATCTGGACCAATATCAGGAAATATTTAGGAAATTGTGCAGCATTAGGTGTTGGACATATCGTGCAACTAGATTACACAAATGTTAGATTCTCTAGACACAACAGAAGGATGCAATAATGTTAACTAAAAAGCCAAATTTGTGCGGTCCTAAGTGGGCGGTTCTTCCATTAGCTTTGTAACACACAAAATATTGAGGTCAATATGCACATAGATGGAGTCTGAGTATAAGGGTGTTATATCGTACCATAAATTTAATGGAACGACCAGTTATAAATGAGTGAAAAATCCCTGAATCATTAAACTTCTTAGTTTGAAAAGAGCAAACTAGCTTTGACGCAACAATCAGAAAGCAGTCCTTGATACCCGTTGATCTCAAATTCTGGCAGTTGAGATTTTGGACTGCGAAGAATCACGAAGTGGGATTAGACGGCCTGCGAAGCAAGCAAGGTATGGGATTCGATCCACCTGCAATAAGAGCAGAAGACTAGGATGGGGGTGGGAGTTTTCATCGGCGTGGTCACAGGTGGAAAGTGAGAGCAATTTAAGCAGAATATACGTGCCTTAAGAAGTTAGAAAACACTCTAAGAAAAAGAGATTAGGGCAAGTTACAGGATCCTAATTAGTTGATGGCCTGCGACCTAAAGCATCTTCTACATGGTTTCAGGGTTAGATGTTAGTAAGATTTTCTGACATGATAAATTGTATAATTACTTCAAACTTTTTATCCATCTCTTCATATTTAATAAATTATAACGTTGTGCAATTTAGACATGTGACTAGCCATTCGTATTTAATGAATTATAGCATCGGACCGTTTGAAGCTTGTGGCCTCTTATATATGCGGCCAGCTTCTCGTCCGAGCGTATTGAGGGTCAACTGTGAGGTGAGGAGAGCGGGGCGCTATTCCCTGGGCAGCTCAGCCCGCCCGTGTTAGGCAGCTCAATTTGTACTCTTATGTAGCTTGGTTTGTCCTTATTTGGCGATTCGGCTTGAGCCACATTGACCCCAAGGCTCAGGCGTGAAATTCGCTATCAATTATACTATATTAACAATATGAAACTTAATGAATTAATAAGAAGCTTGCATTTATATCATATATATGTCTCGTTGATATGTTTCTCTATGAATATCCAAATGATATTATAAGCCGAACACACTAAAATCAAATCGGTTAGCAAACATTCTAAAATCTGGTAATGACATTTATTATATCATATGACTAGAAACATACGCAATTTATATGAATCATAGTAGAAATGATACCTTAGTGTTAGCTGTTAAGGACTTTTTGACTTGTATGCAAAAGTATCATAATGTAATCTCAATGAAATGACCCAAATAATAAATAACCAAGTATGACAAATAAATAAGAGATACATATTTGTTTCCATACTCATCCTAATTTTTTATAGTCAAAGCTCAAACTTTTTGTCCTTTTCTTTTCTCTATGTTCAATAATTTTTCTTATTTCTTTTTATTTTTTGACCAATTATATTTAAACTTAAGAGAGAAAATTTAAGCTCAATTAACTGCTCATCCCATTAAGTTACAACAAAATATAGAAAAAATAGTTGTTTCAACGACTCTATCACTCAACCAATTCTATTCCACTTAATCCCCATTTCATAGTCACATATTTTTCCGACTAAGTAATGGAAAACCTTTCTACTGTTACATGAATTTGATTTTTATTTTATCCAGGAAAAGCTATCTTTTTCTCAACAATGTCTTTGTCATTTGATCCAATAGGCTTCCATTAAATAAGAACATATTTGATAAATACTGATAACTCTCGAATAGAGTATTAGAGTGGAAAAATCTATTAGATAATGAACTATTGGTTATAAGCCATCTCTAGCAATAAATCAACGATTCGAAGTGCATTTCTTGCAACGTTTGTATATAGATGTAAGGGGATCTCTTTAGGAAGTAAAAAGCCCCTTTGACATCTCTTCATTTGCAAAGAATTCTTGATATGAAAACATAAAAACAAAGGGCTGATTTTTGAATAAGAAAAAGAGTGGATATGCAAGGTCTCAAATGAATTGGCTTATTCCAACAAAACCTTGTTTTTTAGAGATCTATCTTATGTTTGGTACTGTATAGTTTCACTCTACAAGAACTCTGAATCATTTATTGAATTAAATATAATCATATATAAAAATATGATTATGTTTTTCCAAAAGCTTTCAACAATAAATCTCATAAAATAGATGACTAGATATCACAATTTGAAGTAAAACCCGATGACACAGAGAAATAGTGGGGTGGGGGTAGAAGCGGAGGGGAACAAGATGTCCCGCAAGGTCTCCGCCTCTGCCTCTGGAAATAGGAGGGTTGTGACCAGATCGTTTGGGACAAGATTTTATGCAAACAGAATAGGCGTCATTACCAGAATTTGGACGAGCCTCAGTCATGAAGGCTGAGATCACCAGGAGCAACATCCCCATTTTCTTACAGCAGTTGGCTGATTCCATGTTTTTTTTTTTTTTTTTTTGGTGTTTCCTGTTCTTGATTAGACGCAAATGGCAAATGCTTGGTTGAACTAAATTTGTGCTTTGATGTGCACATATCTATAGAGGATATTCCCACTGTTGTTTGGTAACTCTATTAAGCTAAGTGAAGATGGAAGGAAATCTGTAGGGACAAAAAAAAGGGAAGGAAATCAAAGAAAACAATATACATTTTATTTTGGCTTCGATTTAAGGGTTGTAAATGGTAGGAAATTAAAAGAAATGATCTTCTTCTTTTTTTTTAATTGGGTACCAATGCATATCATTCCTATGTCCTAATAAAATCCTACTTCTACATATTCTCATTCATTACATTATAAAGAACCAGCAACATGCACCAGATTATGTTTACAAAAGTTAAATATAAAGTTGTAATCAAATTAAAAACATAAAAGAATCGGTGAACCTGATTACATATAATGTTGATGATTTAGGACATTCAAAAAGAAATATTTTATGCAATACATGGAGTTAAAAATGTGTACAAAATGAGAAAAAAAATCTTAGCAATAATACATTGTCAATGTATTTGTTAAAATAAACTGAAAATACTCTAATCACATTGCAATGCGCCTATGAAAACAGAGTGAAAGATATATTAAATGGGGAATTTTATATGTATCATGGTTATAAGAAAAGAATTATCACAAATTATATGAGTATGACTAATAAATTGATCTCTATTAATTAATCTTGAATTTAATTTAATATGTACTAAACCCATATATGTATAATTTTTTTTTTTCACTTTCTTAGATAATTGACTAGCATATAGTTAGATTCACTAATTCATTTATGTTTTAAATTTTATGAAATAGCTCTATATTTAATTTTTGTACATACAGTATTGGTGCGCATTTGCTAGTGCAATTTTAAACATGAAGATTTTTTAATATTTTCTTAATTACCATAGTAACACATTTTTTATATTGATTATGAAGAATTTTAATATTCTCTTTTACTATTACCTTACCAAAATAACTATAAGTGAAACAAATAAAACTTTACAAAGTACAACATTGAACATGAAGAGTTTTGAATATTTTTTGAATTACCATAATGACTCTTTTTTTTTTTATATATTGAAATAGATAGAACTTTAGAAAACACAACTTTAAACATGAAGAGTTTCAAATATCTTTTAACTACCACAGTAATACATTTTTTATATTGACTATGAAAAGTTCCAATATTTTAATTATCATTACAATAGTATATTTGATAAATGATCATACATAATGCATATTGTATTAATTACAATTAGTTTTTTTTTTTTTTTGGGTAAAGAACTACTTTGATTAAAGTGATGCAAATGAGGTCAACAAGCAAATTACAAAAAAAAAAAAAATCAACCAAGTCTAAGGGATACATTTTCCTATAGTTCTTGACCTTTTAGCATCACATCTATATGGTCTTCAGTATTAGAACAAAACACTGGTAAAAACATAGGATAGAGTCCATAAAAATCGCATTTCCATCTTGGTCGAGTCCTTTCTTTACAAGGAGATCCACCGCTCCATTGTCTTCCCTATTAACCATGCAAATTAAGAAATTAGCAAGATCATTAATCACTTGTTTATCAGCTAATAACAAAGGAGGCAACGTTCTAGGTCTAAGTCTCTTTATGTAATCCAGTCTACCACTCAATGGGAGTCCACTTCACTTACTATTTTATTATAGCCTTTGGAAACGACCAGCTCCAATCATGATTTAATAGCACATAGTTTCACCTATGAGGGAGTTAAATTTCTATATTGCTTATGTAAGCACTATAGAACCATCCCATCCTGATCTTTTGCTATAACTCCAATTCTAACTCTCCTATTGGATGTTTCCACTACACAATCACAGTTTAATTTGATCCACCCTTCCCGCCTCTCCTTATGTCTTGATTATGTCTGAGGTTTAATTTCTCTTTCTTAGATCACATCCACCACTCATTTGCACTTTGAAGAATCTACTAAGTCCAATCCCTTGTGATTTGTTCAGGTCTAAAAATCATTCTATTCCTTTCCACCCAAATCTCATAAAAGGCATAAACTATACGGACATGTATTGGTGCTCTTGGATCTTTCCGATTCACCTTCTATCTTTTATACTTCTATTCAATCCATTCTTGAAAATTGGTAAAGGAGAACCTTTCCCTGCTTAAAAGGACCTCCAACCTCCACTATAGATGTCTGCTCCAACTATAGTGAAGAAAATATGTTCATACGATTCGTCAGCTTCATTACACATGATACATCTACCTAGTACTTGAATACCTCTCTTCAGTAGGTTATTTCCCGTCACTAAACCTTTCATGAGCATTCTCCATACCAAACTTTAAAATTTTAGAGGAACCAGTAACTTTCAAATCCAACTCCAATCTATACCTCCTTGTGTAGTGTTATGGTCCTTCATCAAGCTTGCATATACTAATCTTATACTAACCTCCCTATCCATTGTTTTTAGCCATCGTTGAAGATCTTGATCAGCTCAGCTTTCTTGCAGGACTAAATGCCAAAGTCGTTGTTTTAACTCTTCCTCTAGAAGGTTTCCTATCACATCCTCTCTCCAACCAGTTGAACCATCCCAAGCTTGATTAATTTTCAAGTTGTGGTTGTATTTATGTAGAGGTCTAAAGAGCCACTCCGACACTCTTTCCCTACTTCTCCATTTATTAAACTAGAACTTTGTTCTTTTTCCATCTTTCACCATAACCTCTAATTTATCTTCCAGCCACTTTGAAGCTTTTCTAAGTTCCTTAAAGAATTTTGAACCAAAGGCGCACCTTATCCTTCCTCCTTGCATCCTGTACTTTTGTTTAATCATGCACGTCTACAGTACCTTTTTTCGCTTAACTTACCAAGCTAAATTGACAAAGTTAGCTTGGTTCCTCTTCTTAAGATCCATCATCCTAAGACCTCCAAGATCCTTGGGTTTCTTAATGTTGTCCCATCCAATCCAGTACATCTTCCTTGCTTCCAATTTTGATCCCCAAATAAAATCTCTATTTAAGCCTTCTAATTTCCCCGCAAAGCTCTTATTCATAGGAAGAACCTACGAATAATAATTCACTATACTTTAAAGAGTCAATGTTGCTAGAATCCTTCTCCCCTCCATACTTAGCAGATTAGCCTTCCACCCGACAAGCTTTCTCCTCACTTTCTTAAGGTGAAATTCAAATCTAAAGTGTTCAAATTCCCTCCTTCCTTAACCGAAATACTCAGATATTTCCCAAATTCCGCAAATTGCCTAATCCCAAAGATGTTACATATTCCTAAACATACTCTACTACCAACATTCTTTGAGAATAAGATGCAAAACTTCTCATAATTCACTTTTTGACCTGAGATATGGCCGAAACATCCTATCACTTCTCGTATGACTTAAGTATTATGCTCTGTTGCTTGCATCCCCTATCAGTAAGAGGTCATCTACAAAGAACAGATGAGATAGAGTGATGTTGCTTCCCCGCAATTTTAGAGGCTTCCATTCTCCAATTTGAACCATCACATGAATGATTCTACTCAAAATTTCCATTAATAAGATGAATAGGTATAAGGATAGAGGGTATCCCTATCGAATGCCCCAACTAGATGTAAAAGCTTCCATCATTGCCCCATTCAAGATAATTTTAAATTGCACTAACGAGATGCAAAATCCAATTAGTTTCACCTAACTGTCTGGAAAGCTTAAAAATTTGAGTGTATTATGGATAAAATTCCACTCCAATCTATCATACACTTTTTTTAAGTTAACTTCACTAGCGTCCAACTCCTGTTTCCTTTCATCCAATCCATATAGTGCCAAACTTCTTGAAAAATAATAATACTGTCTCTCACTACTCTACCTCGAATGAAACTCGATTGTTCTAAGCTAATAATATCTTGCAACAATAGCCTCAATCTGTTTACTATGCATTTGCTCACTACTTTGTACATCGTTATACAAAGGCTAATGGGTCTGAAGTCATTTACCCTATTAGCACCCATAACTTTTGGAATAAGTACCAATAATGTCTCATTTAGCTTAGTTAGGACGCAGTTCAACTACAAAATTCCTTCAACAACATTTACTACTACATTACCCATAATGTCCTACTAGCTTTTATAAAACTCCACATGCATACCATCAATACCTAGGGATTTGCTACTCCCAATCCCCAATAAGGCTTCTTTAATCTCTACCTTAGACCACGGATGAGTTAGGGCTACTTTCTCCGCGTCATATAGCTTTCTTTGGTTGTTTTGCCAATCATACTCATTCCTCCATGCAAAATTTCGCTTAGAACAATACAAGTTCTGGAAATAATTGTCAAAGGCAATTTTAATCCCCTCCTCACTATCAACCCAATTTCCTGTCGAGTCAACAAACCACATACCTAGGATTTCAATCTTCTAGCAATCAATAATGCATGGAAGAAGCATGTATTCCTTTCACCATTCACTAACCAATTAGATCTAGCCTTATCTACTCACAACCTTTCCTCCTGTTTTAATAACCAGAACAATTCTTCCTGTAGGTATCATTCTTCATTAATCAACTCTTGGTTTGTATGGGAGTACGTCCTTATTCTAACCTTTTTCAACTCAACTTGTATAGCTTTCTTCCTTTGAGGGATAGAGCTAAATATTTCCTTATTCCACTTCTTGAGAGCCTCAATAAATAAGTTACTTTCTACTATAAAGTCCGATGCAAGCCACTTCCACTGGTTCCTCAAAAAGTTCTTAAACTCAGGGTGCTAAATCAACATAGGTTAAAAGCGAAACGGCCTTTCAATTCTAGGTCCAAACCCTTGTCTTGGATTAGATACTAGCAAGATAGGGAGATGGTCTAAGCTATTTGATACAATATGGTGTAACTTAGCCTCTATATAGATGTTCTATTAATCATAGTTAGCCTATGCCCTGTCTAACCTTATCTGCACTAAATCAACCAAATTCTTGGACCTCTTAGACTAAGTAAAATGAGGCCCTACAAACCTTAGGTCCATCATACCACACACATTCATACAGTTTTGGTACACTACTACCCTATTCTAATTCACTTCGATTGCTCCTCACTTCTCCTCTAAATACAGAACTTCATTAAAGTCTCCTAACATTACCTAGGGACCTCTAACATGATTGGCCTAAGACATCAACTCATCCTAGAGCCTATATCTAAGTTCTATAACTAGGCTAGCATAAATTGCCGTAATAAAAAAAAAAAAAGGACTTGAGTGACATACCTAGACATTCACAGTGATATGTTGGCGAGAAATGTGGCTAGTATGAATAGTCACCTCTTTATCAAGCCACATGACGATAATACCTCCACTATACCCTTCAGCCTCTATACATATGATGTAATTGTAACCCAAGAAATCTCTCAAATATTTCACCGCTTACTATCCCATCTTGGTCTTAGTGATAATCAGGATCTGGAGATTATATTGTCTCTTGAAATCACTCGACGTCTACTCCCAAAATTTTTGCCCTAAGCATTCCATGCTAACACCTTAAAAGGTCGACATTGCATATCAAAAGATAAAGCATCTATAATCTCTTAGGAGTCCATGTAAATAGAAATCTTAAACTAGGAGTTCACCATGAACAGATATTGGTAATTTTCAATTGTCATGTTCCATTGTAATGGACGAAACAATCCATACATCAGGGCCATTTACATCTCCCACCTCGTTAGGCATACTACTCTAGATTGTTCCTCCATCACTACTATAACAAATGGTACTCGTTAGATTTCTAACGGAAGCAAACATTCCATGTAAATAATCTCCACCATTTATTTGTATGTCTACCCTGGCTAATCCAATATGTGTCTTGCTAATATGTCCATTTGAAACATTGGCATCTTCATTGTTAATAATGCTTCGTCAGTCATACGTACAGGATTCCCTTCTTGAAAATAGATTCTTGCTTTCTTTTGGTATGGCTAGAGTATTATCTCCGGAACTTGCTCCCTTTTCCATTTTTGTTGGTGCTACGTTATCCCTTAGACTTATACCACTATTCTGTTTGAACTACCTACCACCCTTACTACCCACAACCTCATGTCCGAATGGTTTTTTGGTGTATAAGATTCCTCTCTCAGAAGTTGAAGAAAGATTTCTACCTCTAATAGTGCCACCATGACTCCTAGCCAATTTCTTAATTTCTATGACAAACTTGGTTTTTCTCCTGCCTAAGGGCTATGTTTTTTTTATTGGGTTTTCTCTATTTTGTGAAGACAATCTCTTGTGATTCCATAAAGGTTTTGTGTATTGATTTGTTTTCCCCTGTGTTAGAATTAATGCGAGAGTTATATCTTACAACGATACTCTATCCTTTCAAGTATCCTTATTCCCATGGGGTTGTGCCTTTTTAGTATTACTATTCTCTTCCCTACTATGAACCATCGTACATTTCCCTTTCTGGGCATCTCCTACATTTCCTCCTGTATTTTTAACTTGTTTATGTTTTCACATCTTTTTTCTTTTAAACTCTTATCCACTCACTGTAAGTGTTGAATTTCTCATTCTCCATCTTACTCTCTTCCATAAAGGTACTTTTCAGCTCATTTACTACCATGTCATTAACTTCACTATCTCTAACTTTAGATTCTTGAGAGCCTTGAGAGTCCCCCGAATCTTTTTTGCAATTTATCAATGAAGAGACATGCTCATTAATTTCTCTATTCTTACCCATAATAGCTACCCCTACATTATTAATTATATCCTCCTCGGTACTTCCTTTATCCTTCTAAGCATTCAAACTTTCATTTAAGGCTTTCTCCTTTAGGCATCCATTTCTTAAATAATTTAGTCTTCCATATTAAATAAAAAAAAAAAAACACAACCTTGGTAACCCTTCATATTGAATATTGTAACATAGATCTCCAACAAAGATGGAATGTTTTAGAGGTTCATTCATGTCCGCTTGGACATAAAAGCATGCAAAACAACCCCTTTCAAGCCCAACTATATAAGAGTCAAATCGTAGCATTGGACCATCTTTTCTCCAATCCTTCTAATAGCAATTGGTGAGTAGTATTCTACTGAAAGTCCACCTATACGAGCCCATACTGCGATAGAATTAAAGGATAAGCAATCCATGCGAAAATCAAGTTCCCACCTCCTCAATGCTAAATAGTGTAAGTTGATAAACTAAGGACCATTCATGATGATCTATTGAAAATATAGGGCATTGCCACACGAAATTAAATAAAGACCCAAACCAGTATGAAACAACTTGAAATTGCTTAATGATCTCCACATTCGTCTAAGCTTTTCTAGTAGTATTTTATACCCAGGGTTTAACCCTATGATTTTAGCAACAAAAGTGTATTGCTATGATGCGCAAATTGCATCCTTCTCTGCTCTTGAAAATTTTACATAGCAAACTCTTAGTGTTACCTTTTTGTTCAATAAACGTTCATCCTCCAAAACAAGATCCATGTCTTGGTCATCATCTATTCTTTCCAAGTTTTCTTGAAAGCCGTGTCTTTCATATACACTTGGGATATTCGTAAGGACCATATCTCTAAAGGATAATTTCATTCCATTACCTTCAGCAAATCTACTACCATGAGCAACCTCAAAAGGTTAAGGGCGATCATCCTCCTCTAACTTTATGTGTTTACAGCTTCATTAGGTGCAATCACTGTTGTCATCTTTCGAGGTTGAAGGGAGAAAACTAAGGTTTTTGTCCATTACAATTAGTTATCTATTATTACCAAACCACTAAATTTTCATTTCTCTCCATAACCTCATAAAAATTAAATCTGTTAGTTACAATGATCATGGGATAAACGCTTTTGTCAATCTTTTTCTTATGTAAACTATGGAAAGAATTTGGAGAGGAATTTATAAGAGTCAATTGTAGAAAAATGTTTGTGGATTGTAGCGAGAAACTGACATTTTCAAATATGAGAGTACTTAATAATATCAAACTACACAAGTAACCTTCAATAATTAATTGGAATAGTATTAATTGCCAGATAAAGCTAAATGGTATTGAGGACTTAGTGTTAATTTAACTGATAGATTTAATTTTTATGAGGATATAGAGATGAATAAAAAGTTATTTGCTTAATATCAGTAGATAGATAGGTACATAGAGAGATAATGTTGTCATCTATTAACACCACCTTAAATAATGTCATCATGTATTCGCATTAACTTTACATAATGTCATCCTTTATACGCATTAATTTATCAACATTGATATTCTACTTAAACTACCAAAATTTAAGGATGTTATAACCTAGTCGTGTTACCATGGATCTCTGGATCTTTCACAATAAATAAATAGTTCATGCTATATTTGAAATTGACCTAAACATTTATCCTCTAGTATATAATATTCTCCATACAAAATATCAAATAATAAATTATTCCTATAACTTAATAGCAAAACAATATCATTTGAGAAATATAGAAAACGAGATATCATTTGCTTCCTTCCATAACCCTTTTTGCATAATTCTCATGAGAAAGGCAAAAATGGTTTTCATAGTAATCATCCAGTTTATTATCCACCGATTAAAAATTAAAATGACTAGAAAAGGTACAGTATTGTTAATTTCAACAATTAGATTATAACAGGACAATCCTATTAATAAAATATAAAGTAATCTAGAAGTTCTTTATGCCAATCACTAACAAGATAATGTTGTTCAAGAAGAAATGGCAAAACAAAAGAAATTTGGAAAAAGAAAAAGGAGGAAAAAGGGAAAAGATGGTTGATGGACAAAGAATTTATAATTGCAAAGTTCTATATTAATGTCTGACGATTTAATACCATTATTAGTATATATAAGACAAAGAAGGTATATTTCTTTTTTCTTTTTTCTTTTCTTTTTTTGGGTGGGGTTTAGGGTTTAGATCAAATAACATTCAACAAACAAACTACAACATCTAAACATTAGGAGCTTAATCACTCATAATATCTATGTTACCACATCATTGAATCCCTAACAATAAAAATAATATTCAACAAATATTAGGTGGGTCGACAAAGAAGGTATATTTGCACCTTCCGGTAATCCTTTTTTTACATAAATGTCATGAAAATTAGTAAAAGATTTTGGTTATAATTAAATACTAATTTTTTCATTAAAATCAAGGAATATTGTCATGGATTACACCTATACTTTACCCTTTTATTCAATTTTACATCTAAACTCTGCACTTGATCTAATATATACTCAATTGAATATATACTTGTCTCAGTGTATACCTTGGATATCTCCTACTATCCCTATTAATCTAGTCAACGTTATGAACCAATAGATTCATGCTACGTGGACTATTGCCAATAGTTATTTCCAACTCAGGCTTTGTATTTCCAATCAGCATCCACATCGGCAACTTTTTTCCATGTCAAAAGGAATTTAACTTTTGGAAAATCTAAATTTCGAAGAATAAAATAATAAACAAAAATACTATACAACAAAACCAAACCAAAAACACCTTCCCCTTCCTACGAACCTTAATCTCTTTCCCTCAATTTGTAATCCTAACTCTTCCTTGTCAATCGTATCCCTAACAAAATAGATCATAACCCCAAATGCCTTACCCCATCGCTTTCTCTTTCACATAAACATAAACCCTAACAATAAGGAACACTCACTTTGAGTTTAGGAAAGCCCAAATCTTATGCAATAAAGTGCTATTGAGAAGATTGCATGGGGAAAGATATCCTACATAAACTCCATAAACTCATCTCGGTCTTCCCGTGATTGTAGTAGTGATGCTATGATCTGCAACTATGGTTTAAAAGCTAAGGTTTTAACAACAAGGATAGAAGCAAATGCGAGAAGGAGGTCGTAGGGTCTACAGTAGGTTTTAATGTAAGGTTTAGATGAGCGAATGTGGGAGCAAAACAATTGATTACTAATGTCTTAGCTTCAAATTGCTTAGGATTTTAGTTTCAGTTCATTGTATTTTGAGGGTGGGGTTTCGATTTCGCATTTAGGAGAAAAGGGGAAGGAATTTCCATATAGAAAAGCAAGTCAAGGGTTTCCTTCAGTTTATTTAGGTTTACAAATCGTGATAAGCTATTGCTAATTTTTTTTGTTTAACCTTTCTTTTCTATTTTTTCTATAATATAAGTTTTTTAATTTCAATTTTACTTAATTCCATTTTCTAACATAGATATTATTTTTCAATGTTGATATTATTTTCTAACATGGATGCTAACTAGAAAACAAAATCGCTTACTAGGAAATTAAAAAACACATAGTGCAAATCCATCCATTCATAATACTAACTCAACTAATGGGCTTAGTAGAAGATAACAGAGGTATACACTAAGACAAGTATATATATTGTGTGTATACTAGCCAAGTATAAAGTTCAAGTATAAAATCGAAAAAAAAGGGTAAAGTATAGGTATAATTCGCGACAATGTCGCTAAAATCAATAATACATAAATTTAGTTTGAGAGAAAAGAGGGAAAAAAAAAAAAAACAAAGATGATTTTCAAAAAATAAAAACCATTTCTGCAATGGCTCAAAATTAACATGAAAAAATTCAGTACCATTCTAATAACTTATGTTATATTAATATCAATAAAAGGTTTTCTTTGATAAGAAAACAAGTTTATTCCATAAAATCAATAATAAATCATATCATTTGTGAGGAAGATGTCGTTACCATGAAGGTTGAATGTTAAAGTTATTATATTCCTAATTTAATGCCATATTTCATTCCTTTTTCAAAACCTCGCCTAACTCTTGAAATTTCGGCTAACTTGTGAGGAAGATGTCATTCCTAATTTTAAGCTTTTGAAGATTTAGGCTACTCCAACGCAAGTTCCTCAAATTTCAAGGAGAAATGAAGCTCATGTGTTGCGTAGCTATCCTTTTCGCTCTAGTTCTAATTTCCTCATCCGGAAATAATTTTTTCTCTTCAACTAATATTTGAAGAACATTTTATACTTTACAAACACACACACATATGTATATATATATGTGTAAGTTATTGTCTTGATTGATATACTATTGTCAACGATTTGATCTTCTTGATACTACATGGTTGCAATTTCAGTGGCTATCTGATTTATCGATTAAATATATAATGTTTACATATTGATGATGCACAAAAATGACATCCACTTGGCACATGCACAAATTTATCACGGTATATTGAATTGAATTATACAACGGTTGATCTAACAATCTTACTGACTTGGATGTCTAATGAATAAGACTCATATCTTGTATTTTTTTTTTCAAAGTCCTATAATATGTGCCAAGATTATGAGAAGATTTATTAGGTAATAAGCATTACGTGTCCATATGATGATGGGTAAATAATATTAACATTTAGATATATGGTAGTATTTATAACATATGGTGGTAATACTTCTAGAATTTATTCACTACCACTACCACTACCATGTGTCTAGATCTGGATATAGGGCTCCAGTTCTACCAGATCCACCAATTGGTGTATTCCAATTAGCAGAATCGGCTAGTCCTCCTACATTTCGGTTTTGCACATCTGTTACCTAAATAAAAACATATTAAGTAACATAAAGATAAATAACTGATTAGCTCGAATTACCTCATCAAAGTGCGAAAGATTCTCATTAAGTTATTACTTGAGTACTATGGCTACATGGAAAATACTACTCCAATTAGATTAAATATATACATATACATATATATATATATTTGTCAAAAATATTTAAGATATCACAACTATTATTATATGAAAAAATAAACAGAAATAGAACAATGTCATTAAAATTTATATAATTTCATCATTTACTAACGTCAATTTTTTAACATATTAAGAAGTTTTACAATTATCTTTGTAACAAGTATTGCAATCATCCTTAGTCTCTTTTTATGTGGCATTGCTACATGTTAGATTAAAGTAATCATTCTCATGTCCATATAAAAATGGTGAGATATTGAATAGGAAATTGGAATGAAAGGGCAATATTAAGTTCAAGAATTAAAGAAAGATGGAGATGATACATCCTTTAGTGCATCATTCATTCTCATATCCACATCATAAAGTACTTCTAATTTTATTGGGAATTTTTCTCGACATAAATATGAACCACAATCATTTTTATTATCACTTTCTATGAAGATATTTGTTTAGTTTCTTAATGTTCTCAACTAGAGATGAATTATCCGCTCCAATCAATCATTTGCTCGGACTTCAATGTTGATAAAGTCTTATTATATGATACAAATGTTCAAGCAAGTTGTTGCACTAGAGTCTAATTGACAATAGATAGTTCATTGGAAGTTAAGTACATCGAAAGTTCATTCGTAACTGATACAAATAGCCCGTCAAAAAGGTTATAGTAGAAGTGATCACAACAGATATTCTTCTCAGAAAATTTTCTAGACAATTTTAAAGTTTAGAAATTGTACTTATTATAGGTGAATGAAAGAAACTTTGTAGGAATTTTTGTCTCCATTTCTTTAACTCTTAAACCCTTATTTCCTTTAATTCGAATTACTTGCTACAAATTGGAAAAACAAGGGAGGATACAAATTGCACCATATAAAAACATGTTAATGTCTATTGTAATATTGACGCTATAGAGAACATGTAAAATTTCTTAATGTGTAAAAAAAAAATTAACAAATGAGACATTATTTAGAGAACGATGAAAATATTCATAATTTTTATTCTACAGGCAATACACCACAGACAATGTATGTATATAATGGTCTATGTATGCTTGTACTTTATGTGAAAATACATTTGTATGTGTGTGTGTGTGCATTTATATATATATATATAACATATAATACCTAGTTGACCTATGCTATTCAGCATATATAAATACTTAGATCTATGCAAAAGTCCTTTTTATTTTTTACCAATTATGTTACAGCTTGAAAAAGAGATAATTCAAACCCTGATCCATTTTAATAAGAAATTTAGGGTAATGCCACTAGATTACAAAAAAGATAGTGATCTATCCAAAAGTTCTAAAAATCTTTTCAAGAACTAAATTTTTCCTCAAGTGATGTTGAGATACTACCTACATCTTGATTGGGTTTTGCTAAAGAGAGATCCGTCGTGGAGTTTACTTTGGCAAACTAAATGTACGAAGCCTGGATTGCATCTATGGTGGGCTTGAAAAAAATTGATTATTAAAATTATTTTAAAAAAGAGAAAAATTTATGTATTATATGAGTATTTTGAATAAGCGTAATGATAAATGGTGAGAAACCTTATTGAGAATTTAAAATGTACCAATAATATTTTCCTGATTTTATCATCTAAACAATACAAAGACAAATGACCCGTTCTTTATTAAACACGTAATTCTCAATAAAGTTTTGTTAATAATTTTTCTGACCATTTATTATTTTTGTTTAAAGAAATTGAAATGGTTAGGTGTTTAGATTTATAGGCAAGAGGTTAGGATCCAAATCTCGTAAATATTATTTACTTTTTCAAGTTATTTATTTTTACATCGCTTGAGTGATATTTTCTTAGTTCCTCTTCTTTTTTTTTTTTTTTCCTTTAACCTTTTCGTCACAACAACTATGACCAATTTCATTTCTTGTAAAATTATAAGTAAATTCTCGTAAGTTATTATTTATTTATTTTTTACTACACCATAATCATAACCATGTTGTCAATACTGTCAAGGTTTCGGTCGTATTGCACGAAGTATTTACAAATAATCCTAATCATATGATTTAATGTACTAACACTTTCTTGTAATTAATATTATAGAGATGAATGAAAATGATTGAACGAATGATTGCATAATCATTTTGTGATATTACTCTTTTTACCCTTCTTATAATTTTCTATGTGATTTACTTTTTTTCTTTTCTTTGCGCGTTTGTTGATAACAAAGCTCACATTAGTTTTATATATTAATTTTGCTTCCTTACAAATTGATAGTTGAATTCAAAACATATATGCCATAATGAAAAGATAAAAACCTTCTTCTTTAGCATCTTACTGAGTATATCAAGCATTCTTAATCATTTATCAAAATATTTAAAGTTTCATTCCTATTGAGTATTTGAATGTGTTGCAGGTATTCTTGTTAATAAAATCATTTTGTATACATAAAAAATACAAGATAACTTTAAAGATTAGCAGATTTCTTTTATAAATAATTCTAATATTCATTTACATATATTAAACCCGCCCCTCAATCACATGATTCTATATCCATTGCTATTATGAGGTGTTAAACTCTCTAAAAATTCTTTTTATTGTGTTGTTTCTCTCGGCTCTATCATTATTATTCTTTTATTCCTTCATATATTTTTTTTTTCCCCCTATTAGCTAGCAAAGTCTAAGATGCTTTATTTATCATCTTTTCGGACTAAATGTATTTTAAGACTTTTATTGGTAATAGGTCCTATCTCAGGAGATACCCAAGATTGCTTCCTTTCCACCAATTACTGTTGTCAATTGTTTCACAAATAAATGCATCAATCTCTGCAGAAAAGCGTACGGGGGCAACACTAATGGAAAATGTGTGGATGCAAAAGCTTCTTGTTGTTCTCATTAGACTTTCTTTTCTTATAAAATGTAACCTTCAGACAAGAATCCCATTCGGTAAAAGCTGACGCTGAATTTCATGCCTTTGTTAGAATAACTGTCTTGTACCTTTGGACGGGGAGGTAACTTTGTCATATGTAAGGATTAATATGTGATGAGTAGTTGCTAATTCCAGCTCCATCTCATCCCGTCCACTCTTCAGATAGATCTCCAATCTTGATTATTTACTCTTATTGGTTCGTCCCTTCCTTTATTTTATGAACATAGACATGTCTCATGGTCCGTTTTCCTCAAAAATTACTCATGAAAATCTGGACCAATATCAGGAACCACTATGAAATTGGTGCCGCATTAGGTGTTCGACATATCATGCAACTTGATTACACGAATGTTAGATTCCTTAGACACAACATGCAATAAAGCCTAAGTTCTATGTTGAGATCTTAGAAAAGGGTACATTTTGTGATCAATAATAAGCTCATTGCTTAATCCATATTTTGCAGCAAAAAGCCAAATTTATGCTGTCCTAATTGGACGGTCCTTCCATTAGCTTTGTAACACACAAAATATTGATGCTAATATGCACATAAATGGAGTCCGATTATAGGTGTGTTATTGTCTGTCCGATGCAACAACCAGAAAACATCCCTAGATACCTGTTGATCTTAAATTCTGGTAGTAGAGTAGGCTGGGAAGAATCTCGAAGTGGGATTAGACGGCCTGCGAAACAAGCGTGGTGTGGAATTCGATCCACCTGCAAAAAGAGCACAGGTCTAGAATTGGCACCGGGGTTTTGCCTGCATAACTACTCTAATGCCAATCACGGGTGGAAAGTAAGCAAATTAAGCAGAGTATATGTGCCTTAAGTTGTTAGAACATACTACGAGAAAAAGATAATAGAGTATTTGTAGCCAAGGTACAGGATGCTAATTAGTTGAAAGCTTGCAACTTACGACATCTTCATTGAGGTTTTGAGATTTGGAGTCGATAAGATTTTCTCATAAAATCTACCGTATAATTACTATGAGCCTTATACCTATCTTTTCACATTTAATAAATTATGGCACTATACAGTATAGACATACGATTACCTCTTTATATTTAATGAATTATAGTATCATAGGATTTGGGTGGTAGCCTCGTGTGTGGGGCTAACTTCTCATCCGAGCACATCGAGGGTCAACTGCTAGGTGAAGAGAATGGGGCGCCTGTGCCTTAGGCAGCTCAGCTTGCCCGTGTTATGCAGCTCAATTTGCACTTTGTACAGCTTGAGTTATCCTTATTTATCGATTGGGCTTTATCCACATTGGGCCTCAAGGCCCAGGCCTGAAATTCACCGTCAATAATACAATATTGACAATATGAAACTTAATGAATTAATGAGAAGTTTGCACTTACATCGTATATCTTATTGATATCATGAATCTATATCTCGCATTTATTTTCTGTATGAATTTCCAAATGATATTGAAAGCCGAACACAATGAAATCAAATCGGTTAACAAACATTCTAAAATCTGGTGGTGACGCTTATTATGTCATATGAATAGAAACATATGCAATTTATATGAAGCGTAGTAGAAATAATACCTTTAGTGTTAGCTATCAAGGCCTTTTTGACTTGTATGCAGAAGCATCATAATTTAATCTCAATGAAATGCCCCCTAAATAATAAATAATAAAGCATGACAAATAAATAAGAGATACACTTAGGTAACATTTTTTTGGTAAAATAGTGTAAATTAAGGAAAACTAAACAGTACAATAAGAGAAAAATCGAACAATATAATTCTCTTATACCGTATTTGGTATGTATAGTATTTGACATGGATTTTCTCGATGTAGCTAAGTGGAGGAGACTCAATACCTAGGGGAGAGGGTAGAGAGAGAGAGAGTGAGTTTTTGGATGACTTGGTGACTTGTTATAGCATTATAGTGAAATAGATTTTTATATCATTAAATATATAGTATAAAATTTTTAATTTTAGTTTAATACCTTAAGTCCCTTTTGTCTAGTAAATTGGCCAATATGTAAAGCAAATAATAAACTAAAGAATTTGTCTAATGCTGAACCATAAAAAATTGCAATTAAACAATAACTTAGAAAAACACACAAAAGTATCTTTTTATAAAATAGGAAATACAAGTATTTATTTATCAAGCTATAAGTAAGCTCTTGATCTTCTCTCACAAGCTACTCCAACAAGAACTTATTGCGATATGGAAAGAAAGAAGATAGAGGAAATCAAGTACTAACGTTAAAGTCTCTATTCTAATTCTCTTTTCATAAGCAAAAGAATTATGGATTAAACATAAATTCAAAAACACAATACTAAAATTAGAACTCGTGCTATAATAGATATACGATTTGGAAAAAGCTACATAGTGATAAATAAAAGCCTTAGAACCAACTTGAGGATAATGACTTGTATAGACAAATTTAAATAAATTACTTTATGTAAATAACAATGTGCAAATCTTATAAATAAAAAAGAATAAATCAAAATAAGTTTAAGATCTAATTATATATTTTATTGATTGGTTATAGAATATAGTGGCAATAAGATTTAAGAAACAACTTTTTAAAAAGCAAAGGTGAGTAATTTCTATCTGTTTGATATTTGTGCTTATTAAGCTAGTTATTGCATTTAGTTATGTATGAATTCATCATTGCTACGTGTATGTAGATGCTGACCTGATATAAATTAGCTAAAAGGCTTAGATGTATGATGATAGAATCATTTAGACTTGCAATTTCAAAGTCTAGACACTATGGACCTATCCCATACATTTAAAACTAGGCTTTAGAGACTTTCTCCATATTTTAGGAGACCCTAAGAAACCGTTCCATACTTTCACAATTAACTCTAGGAACTTGCTATGCATGCTTAAAATTGACTCTAGGAATCTCACTACACACTTTTAAAATTAACTCTTGAAAGCAATATGAAACCACACTTTTAAAAGTAGTCTCTAAGGAGCGTTATAGATTCACACTTCCACATTGAACTCCAAGGAGAGTATTATGAGTTCATATTTTTAAAATCAAGCTCAAAGGAACATAGGTCACTATTGATTGTTGAGAGACTTAAGGGCTCATTAGACTCATGGGAGCGTTAAGGTCCACACTTTAACTAACCTACAAGGGTACATAGATTCACACTTAAAAGTTGGCTCTATGGGTTGATTTTGCATAACCATTGGGTTACCCTCCGATTTTCATATTGTGACTAACTAAATTTGATGATCTTGTACATAAGAATGCTTGGCTATTATCGTTACATTGGTTATTTTGAATCACATTAGTATATGCATTATATGTATTTTTGTTTGTGTAGAGGCAAATAGATATTAAAGTGTATGTGTTCGCATAAAGGAAGTAGAGCATTAGTGGTAAGAGAAACATAGAAGGCTTCCTTCGGGGATGATCTAAATTGGAAATTATTTATAACAAGAAATGTTTTAATAGTATTAACACACCACGTAAATGAATAATGACCATATGAATATTAATAAAATTCCAACATATGAATACATGAATAGTAGTTTTTTAAAATCTATGCATCGTCGTAAATATTTACATATCATTCATCCAAACACGTAATATATTAATACTAATAAATCTTTTCTCGTTCATAACAGTTGTGTTATTAGTGTAATTCAATGTTCTTTCGCAACTTAATTGGTACTTAGCTACATTTGTTGATGATAGCAAGTATCTTTATTAGCTACTTTACAAATATTACTTTTAATTCCATCATGAGAGGAGTTAACAATATGCAGGTTAGCTAGCCAATAGAGATGAAGAAAGCTTAAGCTTGAATGTTAAGGTTGCGAAAAAACTCTACCCTTTCTTTTTATTTGGATCTTAGGTTTTTTTATTACATTTGATTTGGATTGTTGTTGAGACTTTTGATCTTATATAGTGATAAGTAGATATTGAGTCTCTTCTTTAAAAGAAAGGTTCTTAGTAAATATTTTACAATTTATTACTCTAATGAAAGGAAAAGGAACAAAAGGGAAGCATAGTATTTCAATTAAGTAGTGAAGATACAATGAAATACGTGGGAATAGGGGTATAAACAAATCAACAGCTTATGACTCCAATGATCGGGTTTAGAATCTTGAGTTCTTGATAAATTCAATTAAGCTAGTTTAGTTGCACTTTATTTTTCCTAAAATTATTTTTCTTCTAAAAATAATAGCATTTATACATAAACTCTGTCAATGTTCAACTTACATTTATACTTAAACCTAATTCAAAATCAATTAAGCTCATAAGTTTACTAATTAAACTAAATACTATAGTCAACAAATTATTTGATCATTCGAGCTTGACTTAGCTATAATGAAACTGTACTCAAATAAACATTGGCACTAACCCGAGTTCATGAGTAGGTTTGGTAGATATACATCCCTAGATAGACCAAAACAATTTTAATCTAAACCTAATAAAGATATTAATGATTATAGTTTATTATAAGCTAAGAGAGTCTCGCAAGATATAATTATGTTATTTTGGAATCCCATCGTATAAGTTTTGAAATTTCTTGTGGAACTTTTCATGTAAAACCTAATAAAGAGATATATGATTCATGCTTAGGTTAGGTAATAATAAACCACAATAATCCTAAGACATGATTTAGTCATTAGTGTTTGTAGGACTAAGTTTTATTCATCTAATTCTAGGTGATACTCTCTCTTTTATCATTTTGTTCATTAAAGACTAATTACACGATGTTGTTGATATCAACATATGATGTTTTGACCATTCCATGGATGATTCATATAATTTATTCATAAAGCAGCACTTTCACATGTCACTATCAAATAATTAATAAGATAGTTGTCACTATCGTTAAGTGTCTTCTTCTGATCTTAATCTATCTCGAGATGAGGTTTGAACAGTACAGCAACTGTAGCAATTGAAAAGGCAATAGTGGTAGTGAAGTTGCAACGTTAGTGATGGTTTTGTAGTGTAATGATAATAGTGCCAATAGTACTGTATTGATCTTGTAGGTGATAATAATAGTGGCAAAAAGGGAATAGTGGTAAGGTACGGTATTGTAGTAATGGTGATGGTGATGTTATTGTGAGTAATATAGTGATGATGATGATTAATTGTTGGTGTTTATTGATGATGGTGGTAAATAAGGGCAAGCAAATAATTTTGCTTGTAGGTGGATATTGCTACCCCACATGCAAGTAGGTTTCAAATTAAAAGATCATTGTGGTAGGTTCTAGTTTTAATATCCTATAACCTGCTCTTATTAATTTAAGTATAGGATACGGCATCTCCAACTCTCTATACTTCTTAGAATTTAGAACCTATATTTTAGATTACATAGAATACGAGATAAATGGTATTTTATATTCACTCACGAAATTTCCTAATTAATAATATTGAATATAACAGTATATAATTAATACATGCTTAAGTTGTAAGCCTACTCACCTATTGAAGAAGAATGACTATGCTCAAATAGAAATTATTTGAAACTTGATTTAGTGCTTTTATTTACTTACAACATTTGAACCTTAACCTTTTGATAAATTACAATTTTGCAATAATATTTCATAATATATTGTTTAGAACTATATTATCAAGTTGATAATGTATGTCTTCATGATAAATAAGTGACCGGAAAATATGCAATTAAATTATTGGATATTACTCGAATGATACATGTACTGGCTTCAAATATATGGAAATCTAACAAATCGTTAACCAAATTACCTAATAAATAAATTTTATGAGTTTCATATATTAGCCTTTAACCTAAGTTCTAGTGTGGTTCCTCTATATTATAGAGTAGGTTTTTATTCTAACTTTAGAATAATACATGGTGCCTTAAATTGCTTAGACATTTATAGCATGAAAAAGAAATCTCCACAAAGCAATAAAAATAGTGCTTGTTGATAAGAGATTTTGGGTATAGATCTCTCAAGCTCATACGAAGAGATCATGGGCTAACTTGTTCTGATCCATAACTACCATAAATGCGGCTCCCATTACTATAGACTGCACACGACCTTGTAGCCAACTTGTCCCTTAGGAAGCCATTTACTTAGCAATCCTACCATCCACCTAAGTATGTTCGACCCCCTTCGACATATAAGCATTAGTCTATAGGTAAGAAGTCAACAACAAACAATGGTTGACACCGAATAAGAAAGGTTGAGCTAGTCAACCCACTCCTTAGTTTCTTAGCTCACAACCATATGTACTAGGTCCACTTTCCACACTTGACAAACACACTTTCCCTTCATGAAGGATTCGTGATTTCTAAATTATCTCAAGTTCACTAGTATAAGTTAGAGTATTCTAACAACAATAAACCACCTATAAACACTCACACTCTCAAAAGTTTTCATACTTTTGCTATCTTGCTCTCTATCTTATTTTCTTTTTCTCCCACAAACATACATTGACTTTAGTATCGGGATGGTCACATTGGACAACATTTCAGCATTCTCATTATGCTTTATCTTGTAAGCCCTGTTCCAAATATTTAAAGACCTTTCTATATCAACTCTCTATCATTAGAAATCTATAGACGATAGTGTTATCTTATCCTTTGACCCATCGTTTGTTCTCTCTTTTATTAAAATAAGTAAATGTATATATATGGAGTATCATAATTATGATATTTGGGGATAGTGCATTGCATGATCTCAATATATGGTGTATTGTTTCAATGCATTTTTTTTATTTTTTATCTAATTTTATATTTGTAGTTAAACACAATTTCATTTCAAATTAAAAAGATGTACCAAGAACAATGGTATAATGTATAAATCCTCCACCACCACCTGCCTCTAAAAATCACGCAACAATCCGGAATAAAGAAGTTGATGTAGTCAACTACTATTTAGTTATCTTAGGGAACCTTATATGATATATGTACTATTCTAAAAAATAAACCGTTTGAAAAGGGAGGAAGGTGAAGAGGAAGGAAGGAAGCATGACAGCTTCAATTTTTTCAATATTATCTTTTCTTGAAAGTTTCTGAAATAGGTAGATTTGTGAAGGTTAAATATACATGTAACTTTGTATTTTCTTAATTTAAAATTAGCAAGCCCAAAATTGCTGGGCCTGATCCATGGGGGCTAGAAACAAAATAATTAGCTGTTAAGCCAGCGTAAAAAATGCATCGGAAATTTCATGATTTGTTAAAAATTTTTTAACTCGAATCCTAATACCTTTTTTGGCCAGAAAAAAAAAAAAAAAAAAAAAAAAAAAAAAGAAAGAAAGAATCCTAATACTTTTAATTTTAGAAATTAAATCCTATAATTTTTTAAAAACATCCTACCATGTTTTGACACCTCCTCTGGTACTAATAAAGCATTTCTAATATTTACCTCATGGTATTGATGTGGTATGTTACATCAAAAAAAAAATTAGAAAGAATTTAAGTTTCATTAAAATTTTTTCTAAAAGTTTCAGAATTTAATTGCAATTAAAAGTTCCAAAACATAATTGTTGAAACAAAAAGTTTTAGAAATCGATTATGCAAACCCACCACCCCCAACCCCGAGAGATTTTACAGTTTTGTTCACCATTATAACGAGATCGATCCCATCTCCCATCTCCATTTATCTATATATTTTAAAATCTAATCCATTGAATTCAAAATTTGTTCAATGATTTAAATTTAAAAATATAAAAATTAAGAATGAGATAGATGACAGTATCTATCCAATAAAAAATAAAGACAAGAACGTAAAAAAATCCTCCTACCCCCATATAAGCACTTTATCAAACGGGTCAAGAGTAGATTTCATACACCCAAATATGTGCCAATGCCACGTTACACGATTCAAAACTCATCATCTCGAATTTTATAGCATCTTTTAAGATATGGTTGAGATCCAACGGATGGCCTTTTAGGATTCTCAACACTTATGAAATAAACTACTTAAATTTTCTTAAAGTACTTTATTTTTATGGGAAAAGAAAAATTGATCTTCTTAAAAACTAAATGATTTGCTTACCAAAATGGATCAATTTAAGGCTCTGTTTGTTTTAAGGAAAACTACATATTAGAGAAAATATTTTCACTTAGAAAGTATTTTTATGAAAATAATATGTTTTCATGTGTTTTGATATTTTTATAAGAATATATTGAAAAGGTTTTTTGATATTTGACTAGTAAATACTGTATAATTTATAATTATACCAAAATCCATTAATATTTGCATATTACCATAAATATAATATGTCAAATATTTTATTCAAAAGAAAAATTATAAATATAAATGATTTTTTTAATATGTATTATTGAAACTACTTTAGTTAATTTTGATAATGTTTTAATAAGCATATAATTTTTTTACCTAATATAATTTTTTCATGTTTGAAATATAATTTATAGATAAGTTACAATAAAAATTTAAAAAATTATTTTTTTAGAGTTAAAACATTTACAAATATTAAATTAAAAAACGATATTCCATTTTTCTGAAAAAAGAGGAGAATTTTTCCTTTAGTGAGAGAACGGTTCCTCTTGTAAGGTAAAATATTTTCTACTTAAATCACCTTTTCCAATAAAATAAATAAGTAAAAATAGAAAAAAAATATTTTTCTTCAAACATAGGAGCCTAAATCTTATAAACATCAAGTGACCACATATTTTTAGATAAAATGAGAATCTACATATTTTACTATAATTTTGACAACATAAAACAATAATCAATATGCAAAATTAAATATGTTATGAATTGAGTTCTTATAAGATTTGAGGAATAATAAAATTTACCGCAAACCTAACCTGAAATTTATGAAATTTTTAAGTTTTTTGCAAACCCATCCCATATCCTATAGAAAAATACCGTATTTGTTATTGTCGGGTTCGGTCAAGTTTTGTATCTGCAAGATTGGGCCTGCTGCTTGCATCCCATGCCCACATTTCCTATAATTTTCACCTTTAAAAAATCACATTGCATCTATGAAATAGCAAAACACATATGGTGCATACGACTCATAAATGGCTAATAATAAATAATGTTTATAAGCGGTTACAAAAGCCGGTGTAAAGTGAAAGATGCGATTCCATTTCATTGGGATGCGATCCAAAGTCTTACAGCACTAACATCCAAATCAAAATTTCCACTTCCACTAGACGTGACAGAGAGTATGATAGGCGCTAAAACAAGGTAAAAATTAGCTGTCATCAACTTATATTTATCAGCCGAGTTACTTTAATAATACCCTAAACCCTTAGCTTGGGCCTCAGATTTGAATTGAAATCTCAACCTTCAAGCGTTGGGAAGTCAAATTCCCTGCTGTTGTTGTAGCTTCTCTCTTTCTCTCTCTCTTTCTTTCTTTCTTCTTCTTTTTTTTTTTTTTTTCCGTCCTTCTAAAACCAGAAAATCATAAAACATAACAGAAACAAAAAGACAGTTAAAGGGAGAAAAAGAAAAAAAAATTTGCAAAATATAAAAAAAAAAATCCCAAAAATATCGATACTAAAAAAATATTCTCAAAACTATAGCTCTTAAAATCACCACTTTAAAAAGCAATTTCAAATATCATGATAAAATCGTCTCTTAATTTTAATAAAGATCTATTGTCATAGAAATCCCTTTTAAAGAAAAAATTTCAAGTGGTAGTACTATTATTTTTGGGATCTTTTTTATTGTCGTTTTCCCCAGCTATAGATAGAGAGTTTCTCGAGGGAAATTTTTTTTATTTAATATTATTGTCATTTTATAAGTAAATAGAGCAGAGCATGTTTTATTCAGTCTAATCCCTTAAAACTATACAAAATAAAAAGCTACACGAGGTCTAGGCACACGAACCGTGGATTAACTTAACATCGCTAAAATACAATCATACATAATGATGATTATTTAGAATTAACTTAACACAAATTTATGATACAACATTCATGCTAACAAAAACAAGGGCCCAAAAAAACATTAATCAATCCACCACCTTTAACAACAAGATCGACTTGAATTCTCCTTACAGCAAAATATCTGAGTACTCGCCAATACAAACATTATACATCAATCAATTTACTTCTTAGAGAGCTCCAGCGAACCAGAGGCCATGTCTGGTTCAAAAATTGAAATCAAATGATCAAGCCAAAATTCAATCCTATGGCCGATATAACGAAGAAAAAACAGCTTCTCAACGACGATCCGTCATTCCCGTGGCGCGGTCGGTGATCCATATTACTACCACCATATGACCCCTTTCCTTTTCCTCCTTTTCTTGCATAGGTGTTTATCAGCACTCTCTTGTATCCTTTTAGTTCACTTTCTTTAGTTGATCCACTAGTCTGATTCACACCTGCATAACGTCATAACAATAGTGTGCACAGACAATATGTATGGTTGCTAATGACATTTTACGAGGCGGTGACAATGGCCGACCAATCGTGTTGTTGGTCAACTGTTATATACTTGCTCTCGCACTCCACCACTATCTTACCTAGGGGAATTGCTATTGACACAACCTTATGAACATAGCTCTATTAACATCTAAATTTTTATGAAACTTATTGAAAAAAATATTTCTAGAAAACGTTTTTCCACGGAACGAGAAAACATACGTACCTGATTCGACAACGTGAGAAGAATCACAAGATACGTTCCTGCCATGAACAACTTCTTGATTCCGGACAATATTCTTGGAGATGGTGATTTCGGCCTTGTTGTAATTGGGAGCAGATACAAACTCAACAGCAAAGCTTAAAGGGAATCGAGCACAAAACCCTAGTAGTAGCAGTAGAAAAAGACATGAAAAAAGTTTGCCTATGGGGGACATCTTTAGACAGAAAAGATGCTATTCATTGTTGACACAAGTAAGAAGGTAACATAGATATAATCGAGTTTTCGACATAAATTTTCCATGTGGATCATCTGAAGACTGAAACAATATTAAATTGCGCTGTTCAAAGGAATTAAGGAAAGTGGCCCATCGATAGCATTGTATTCCTTTTGACATATCTGGGAAAGGTGGGACAAGAATCAATCAAAAGCTGTCGCATTAATGGTAAAGGCGGAGACGTTTTTATCCAATGATATTCTCAATAGATTGCGGAAATTCAACGCCTCCAGTAGCAAGTGATGGTAGAAGATAATAGTAATAGAAAGCCTTCCATGATTATAGTTAAAAACCATAGAAAATGTTAGTATATAATATAACACGAAAATGATTATTGGCTTCTAATTCTATCTTTATCTCCTATTATAATTAGATGTTATATCGATATCACATCAATATTTTAAATATTCTTTAACTTGTAAGGAATTCAATATTTTATCCTTAAGATACTTAAAAACAATTTCTTAAGATATATTTTTTTATGCTATTTGTGGAACCTGCGTTAATAAATTTCTTTAAAGAAAAAATAAAAGGTTGATCAACAACTAGCAATTCTCTCACACTTGTCATAGTACACAAAAGAATAAAATAAAAGAAAATGGAAGAACAAAATCCGGGTGCACAAGCATCGGACCTTCTTAAAAAACTCTCACCAACGCAAGGAAAAGAGTTCTTCTATCTTGAAACTTGAAGAGGGGAAAAAAAAATTTGAAGTCTAAATGTTCAATTTCAAAAATAAAACAAGTAAACACTGCAGGAAATATAAGTATTTAACCATTTAAAAAAAAAAAAATTTGAACTCTAAATGTTCAATTTCAAAAATTGAAGTTTAAATTACTTGATAATTTACCATAATATTTAACCATTTTAAAGTTTTGACTAGAAATTCGACAAACGACTGGGTGCCAAATCCAAGTTCATAGCAATTATACTTTTTTGATAGAAGCGTCAAAATCACGGAATAGTAAGTGCAAAGTAGTATATCTGGAAAAGGTGGACAAGAACCACAGAAAAGGGTAGACATAATAACACTGATGAAATTGGAATGTAACTTTAGTGCTATGTAATGTACCAACTCGAAGTTTATGGCATTTACACTTTGACAGAGGCGTAACAATCACATTATCTGTAAAGTGCAACCAAACATAACCTTCCGTCACAACCAATGGCAATATAACAATTAACAGCATCATCTGATACTCAGAATAGTAGAACCAATAAGATGCCTAGCACTAAAAATGAATGATTCGCTATGTAATAAATATAATAGTATATAGTTTAAACTTTCAGATAACAAGCTACACTTCTTCACTCAATTTCCAACAAGCCCAATTAGGCACAAATCTTTCAATAAGAACTACAGATAATAAACCACCACTCTACTAAAGGCACGCTGCACCCTTCAGTATCCTTCTTCGCTTAGTTCTCAACGATTCGAAGAGCTGAGTTACGTTTGATTGCAAATACTAAATTGAATAAAAAAAACTTAATAAGATAAATATCAGTTCTCGACAAATCAAGGAGCTAAGTTACTTTTGATTGTAAATACTAAACTGAACAAAAAACAAACTTAATAAGATAAATATAAAAAGAGCTAAACAGAACAAACTTATTATACTATATTTGATTTACACTATATTAGATACAAAATTTATATTAAAAAATTAATTTTTTATATTATAAATAATTTTTTTAATAGTTAATAAAAATAATTATTGATTAAGTCAAATATTATAACATAAAGAAATATTTTTGAAAATGTAAAAAAAAATTTTATATCTAACAAATTTTATTTTTGTACTATAAAATGAATAGAATAAAATCTAATCGACTCAATTTTTATCTAATCATTTAACAAAAATACAAACTAAATATGAAATAAATTTATCTAATCCAATACCACAAAAATCAATACAACCAAATGCTACCCGAGACTTTGCCAAAGGCCACCTGATTCAACCGATTAGGACTAAAAGCAGCAAAGTTTTCTAGAAATATCTCATTAATTTGATTCCCCTGAGCTTTCTAGAAAGTCAGAAGCGATTGTATTTGCCATTGATACGATTCTCCTCAATTGTGTCAGGAACAGCATCTCAATGTCCATAACTAGATGGGCGACGCACATCAGTCTACTCATTACTGTCACCGCTCAAGGATAAGACTTTGACTAGGCAGAAATATATCTGCTCCATTGACCGCAATGAATTGCTTTGTGCAAATGCTATATTAGTAGCGTTCCTTTCCTCTGCTTCCAGAGTGCAAAGTGGAAGACAAATGATTCTACAAGCGAAATTCCCGAGATTATAGCAAGGGGATCTTAGAAACTTATGCATTCCTAAACTGAAATTACAAAAAATTTTACAACGTGCTTCAAAATTAACCCATAAGGGTAAATAATAAACAACAAACTAAAGCAAATGAATCAAGCACGCCGTTTGCTCAGACGCCAAGAGTTGGGCTCGTGGTATCTGTCATAGAGAGGTTCGATACGCTCTTGGCGCTTCCGCTTGCTCAACTTTGTTGGATCTGCCACTTTGAAGAATCTTGGTGCCAGTTCCACGAGCCACTTAGGATCAATAACCGTGGCTTCACGCATGTATTCCTTGGTGGTCATAACAAGCTCGTGATAGATTACCCAATCAGGCTGCCTTTGGAAGAGTGCACTGCTTGGATGTATATAAACAGGCTGATTCTCTACAAGGGTTCTATATCCTTCCTGTGGATCTTTTCTCGCTGCATGGAAAAAGAATCCAGCTGTAATAGCTTTCCTGATCTTCGTAAAGTTCTTTCCAGCGCTTACAACATCCAGTTTATACCTGAAATTTCAAACAGATAACACATTAAGACTAAATTCATATGAAAATTTAACAAAGACATCAAACCAGATAAACTAACCAGAACAAAAATACATTAACTATCCTACTCCATACATACAAAATCAAATGGAAGGTAAAGATAGCCAAATGGATAGTGCCCGCAGGAATATTCAGATTTTCAAAAATAATTGTTCTAGTGCTTAAACTTTCGCTTCTTTTCATTTAAGAAAGTTGCAACTCCATTTACACAAACCCCAAAATAAAGCAACAGAGCCATCCCAACACTATATCCACTAGAACCTACATGGCTTTTTCAAAAATAAAACGTTGTAACACAGTATTCGAGCTTTTAAGTTCCTATCGATTCAAAATTGATGTTTAAATAGGTTATTATTATTTTTAAGGATGTTTCATTGTTTTTCCTCTATTTTTCTTCTTTTCATGTTGACCTCAGCAAGGTATGCAGTATAGTTGAGCTTGATGTGTTACTCCTTTTGATTCTCTAGAACATGAAACCAAAATGTATTTAGCTGAGCAAGATTATAATCGGTCCTAAATAGTTATAGATTTCATAAGTGATATATCAAGATATATAATCAGTAATCAGTAAATGTAGCAAAAAGACTATCCGTATGAAAATTCAGGAGTTAACAATTTTACCCTGCATTGTTCATTTTATGAGAAAGTAGCTAGAAAAACCTTTTGGTCACAAGGACCGCTACTGCTGAGCTATCAATGTACCATACATTCAGCTTAAAATGGTCCATGTTCGGGCTTAGCTAAAGGATAAATCATTTCTGCAGTAGTTCAGAGCAGAGAAAGAAGCTATAGGAGAACAATCTATCTAGTGCATAGAAGAAAGATGTTGACAATCACATGTTGCCACCACACCTATGGAAAGCAAATTAGTAGTCCCGGTACTTCTTGTAGCACTTCGTCCAACTGTGTCTAAGACTCAACTACTACATGCATGATAAATATCAAACCAAAATACATATGCATATACTAGGAAGTACTAGATTCGAGACACTGAAATAGAAATCACTCGTAAGGTTTTCTAAAGGAAATTTGACCCAAGAATATGCTAACAATGTTTGCCTACTCAAGACAGGGAACAAATATTGATTGAAATTTTCTCAGGCCAACTTATTACAATGTGAGCTATCATTGATGCTTGCAAAGAATGATCAACAAACATCTTTTGCTTCAAATATTTATATAAACACAGTACTTAATTGATGACAGCATCTATTTCTTAAGAATTGTTGCAACAATGGTGCATGTTGAAGCCACTATATCAATTACTTGATGTTGGGTTTGCAAAAGAAAGTGCAAAGGGTTTTAGAGAAAAAAGAGGCTTTGGTAGTTGACATGAAAGACCTGGTATTTTTCAGGAATCTTTGGGTACATGTGTGACATATATGCATGATGCCACATGGTCTCCAATGTCCAGATCAGTAAGAGTTAGCATCTGTTATAACAACAGAAAACAGGAGACTAGTTATTGCATATTAAATAGTAGTTGTATTTGAGTGAGAAAATGTGACATCCACGTACAAAAATGAACATTTTTAAAAGTCTAGGCACCTGTGGTGGCACTAACCCCATATGCTCCTCGTGTTTAAGTTAGTATACATCATATCTTCAGCAAGTCATCAACAAGCCAAGACCATGCAAGCAGGAAAGGAACTATTCTGTCCCATCTTATAATTTCAACAACTAAAACAAAAAATCCTATAAGCAATGGCCAAAGAAAGAGGGAAAAATAATAAATAAGCTGATAAGCCAAGTGCTAATGTAAGACACATAAACACCCTTAAAAACAATTTATACTGAACAATTAGTAATAGCTTGAAAGGAATGAAAGTTCTACTTGCAACTCCACAGGCTAATCGCTCCCTAGTTCCTTTGTAACCTAGAAAATGAGACCCACCAACATTTACTATTTGCTTGCACATATTCTACAAATGTTCAGTCAAGGAATAGAGCACCATCAAGAAAGATGTCCAACAAGTGAGAAAGACCAGAATAATACTGTTACAGGATCAAGTTTTAATTCATAATTTTTGGACTCGTTATAGAGAGAACACAAAGATCTCTTTTTAAGGCTCGATGAAAGAGAGAACGCTACAATCTCTTGAACACTTAAGTTGATTTTTTTTGGGGAGAAAATAGGCTTGCTCTTCTTCATTGGTTTTTCTGCAATTCAAAGTACAATAGGTGGTGATTAAAAACATAACGCGCCTCCCTATTTTTCTGAACTACTCCTAAACTTCTCCAAGCACTACACAACAATCTGCATAAACTGACCAAATCTGCACTAACTGACTGCTAACTGTACAATTCCCTCACTGACCCACATCAACTTGGCTACCAACACAACAGCCCAACATTGCACTGACCATAACAAACATCCTTCCAGATTAAGCTTGAGGAATGCCCATTTCATATGGAATCCCGAAAAAGAAAACTGGCTCTACAGTTTTTATTTTCTTGTGACTACCTTAGGTTTACTTCCTGAGAGCAAAATACATAAATGTTAGGCTAGATCTCCTCGTTTTGCACCTTCAGATGCTAAGTTCTCGTATATTTTAAACAGTAAGGGACATATACCATATGAAGCATCTTTGATGATATATATATATATCGGTACTCATAAGACTAAAAATTAAAAAATAAAAAATTGTATGCACCTGAAGATTCTGCAAAACGATAAACGTTTAAACAGAAAACCTTTAACTAAAATGCATCCCCAAAAAGTAATGGCAACACAGAAGCATAACAAACAGAAACTAAATGTAGTGGCATAATGTATTTACAAACACAACAGGAAAAACGTATAGAGCAAAGTAAAATTGCATACTTGTCCATAATTGAGAGGAGCTGCTTCCTCACATCCTGAGCTCTCCTTAAGGATCGAGACTGGACAAAATTCTCAAAACACCATGGCCCAGAGAAGTTTTTAGCTTTCCAAGCCTCGTAAACAGCAAGCAGCGTCAAATGGTCACCCTCAGGCTGGAAAAACTTCGCCCTCTTCTGATCTGCTTGAGCTTGTTTTTCTCTAGGCCTGTAGAATATGTTGCCAGTCTGAATCATTGCTATGATGGTCAAGATCTCATCACTGCACCCCAAGTCTACACTTGCAAGTAGCATCTTTGACAATGGAGGTTCCAGAGGAAATTCAGCCATCTTTCTGCCTAATTTGGTCAGGAGACCCTCTTCATCCAGTGCCCCTAAACTATAAAGCTGTTCCATGGCCGAGATTAGAGCTTGTGGTGATGGTGGGTCCATGAAATCAAAGGATAATAGATCATTAATTCCCATGGCCTTCATTGTCAGAGTTGTCAAACCAAGATTAATCCTCTGAATTTCAGGTATGGTAGTAGGGGACATCTCATTGCGATAGGCACTCTCAGTGTACAGGCGGTAGCATTTTCCAGGACCTGTACGCCCAGCACGTCCAGCTCGTTGTTTGGCTGAGGCTTGAGAAATCGGAGTTATAACAAGCGAATCTAACCCTTGCTTAGGATTATAGACATTCTGCTTTGCAAAACCTGGATCGACAACATAATATATCCCATCAATTGTCAGAGATGCCTCAGCTATGTTAGTAGCCACAACCACTTTTCTTTTTCCTGGAGGAGCGGGTTCAAAAATTCTTGACTGCATTTCACTAGGCAAAGCACTATAAACAGGTAAAATGATGAGCTCTGGAACATTTTTGCCCAATCCCTTCATCCTCTCATAAAGGGATTGGCAAGCAAAATCAATCTCCTCCTGACCGGTCAAAAAGAGAAGGATGTCTCCTTCAGGCTCCGTCAAGTGAATCTGCAGCACAGTAATAAGAGCTGCATCGAGGTAATCACTTTCTGGTTGTTTTGTATATAGAATTTCCACAGGAAATGTCCTACCAGGAATGGTAAATATGTTACAATTAAAGAAATAACCAGAGAACTTCTCTGCATCTAATGTGGCTGATGTCACTATCAACCTAAGATCAGGCCTCCTCTTCACCAGCTGTTTAAGGAGTCCAAACAGGACATCAGTGTGTATAGTCCTCTCGTGGGCCTCATCAAGCATAATGACAGAATATTGGGAGAGGTTATCATCAATTAGAATCTCCCTGAGAAGCATACCATCAGTCATGTACTTGATCACTGTGTCCGGTCCAGTGCAATCCTCAAATCGTATAGCATATCCCACCTCTTCTCCCAAACGACAACCAAATTCTTCAGCCACTCTCTTGGCCACTGACATTGCTGCAACTCTACGAGGTTGGGTGCATCCTATCTTTCCCCTAGTGGTGTAGCCCGCTTCAGCTAGGTACTGCGTGACCTGAGTAGTTTTACCAGAACCAGTCTCACCAATGACAACAAGAACCTGATTATCATGAACAGCCTGGACAAGTTCTTTCTTCAACTTGTAGATTGGCAAACTCTGCCGTTGCTCTTGGATGGAGAGCTTTGACCTCTGCCCAAAAGTAAGAGCCTTACCAAAAGCATCCTTCTTCCACTCTGGCATGTCATAAGCTGACAAACCGACCCCTCTAAGCTCCTGTGCAAGATGCCTCTCACCAGTCTCGGGCATAGGGTCTTCCCATGGACGATTGAGATCCTTTGGGATTGAATCAAGCATAGTTCTTTGCTGCTGCTCCCTGACTTCTCTCCGCTCTTTGATAAGAGCGGACTGGAGTGCAGCAGCACGACTCAAAGATCCTTCTGGATTCTTAAATATTTTAACTGGAGACATATCAACAGAGTATCTGGTCTGCCCCTGCAAAAATGAAGGCTCATCTTCGTTTAATTCAATCTCAAGCTCTTCCTCAGCTCCTTCCTCTTGATACAACATCCCATCTCCTTCCTCATCATAAAATGGATTCTCAGTCACTGACAAAACCCCTGAAGCCATCAACTGTTTTGCTTCCCATTTCTCTGGCGAGCTCATCCTCTTCAATGGCCTCCGGGACGGGGCAATATGATCTTCCTCCACAATCTTAATCCCTGAAAGACCAGTCCTGGTAAAAGGTCCATCTTTTGCACTTGAAGATGGGTTAAACCTATAAGTATCATCGTTCTCACTCTTCTTTAGTGGCAGCAAGTCTTTTCCAGAATTCTGATCCACATCCCTCATGGAAAGACTAAGCTTCTGACCTGAAATTGAGATTACCTTTACATAAACTTCCTGATCCCTCTTCACAACATCCTTAGCATTACTGATTCTCCGTGCAGCCATTTGAGAAACATGCACCAATCCCTCCTTGCCTCGAAAATCATTCAACTGTACAAAGCATCCAGTTTCCATCACTCTAGAAACCCGTCCTTTATAAACCTGGTACAACTCTGGCTCATTAGCACCATACCTCCCATAACTCCTCTCTCTATTACCATCTCTATCATCTTCATTCCTCTCTTCATACCCATCTCTCCTACTTCTATCATATCGATCTCTATGTTTTCCTCTTCTATCACCTCCATCGCCATCATCATCATAATCCCTATCCCTATCTCTTTCTTTATCATCTCTGCGCTTCCTCTCACCATTCTCATCATACCCATCTCTCCGGCTCCTCTCATCATATCGGCCATGATCACAATCTCTATCTCTATGCCTCCCTTTCCTATCATCACCCTCATCTCCATAATCCCTATCCCGATATCTCCCTCTCCTATCCCTATCCCTTCCTCTATCCCTCTCCCTATCCCTCTCCCTATCCCTATCCCTGTTCCTATCCCTCTCCCTATCCCTATTCCTACCCTCAAGCGCTTCACTTCCACGATTCCGGCTATGAGCTTCCAACTCAATCTCCTTCTCAAGATCCTTCACCCTATCTCTATCATCCGCAATAGCCAAAGCTTTAAACTTTGCCCCAGAGCCACTCTCGTTACCCTCCCCATCCTTCCTCGACCGCTTCTCAGCAGCCGTTTTAGGGGGCAAAATCGCATGAATAATGGTAAGAAGTGTGCGGACGAAATAATCGGGCATCTCGGCACCAAATTCTTTAATCTTAGCATCGAATTCGTCTACCGTTTCACAGTTTCGACCTAACTCGATGATGAATTCGGATAATACTTTGTCGCCGAAACCTAAATGAGTCTCGAGTTCGGTACTCACCTTGGAAACCAGAGAGAGGTACTCGAGTCTCTTTAATTCGTCCTCGTCTCCGCCGGACGTGGAAGTGGAAGTGGCGGCGGGCATGGCGGTGGACAGGAAGAATAGTGTCGACTGGTATCAGGAACTAAAATCCTAGAAATTCTAAGAAATAGAGAAAGTGATCGTTTTGAAGGGATCAAATTTTAGAAAGATAAACAGAAAGAAATGATTTGTTAGGGTTATAGTTAAATTAGGGTTTTGGCTTTTTGGGTTTTTGATTTCGGAATTTAGGTATATGTCAAGTTCGTACCGTTTTTGGTATTCTTATTCTCCGAACTTATTTGGGTTCTGCATTGGCGCTTAAACCTTGGGCTGGGTGTTTCATTTCTTGATTGTTTTTTATAATTTTTATTATTATTTTCTGCTATTTTTAGGGTTTTTTTAAATTTTTTTTTCAAGTTTTTGAAAATTTCGATACATTTTTAAATATATATCGATATTGCACTTTCAATCACTTTTTTTATTTAATTTCAACTTTTTTTCCTCAAAATTCTAAATTTTTCGTAAGTCTCATCTACAGTCCACTTAAAATCAATTATAACTTATTTTATTTAATTTAACATCACTTCTAGGGAAAAAAATGCTTAAAAAATTATACCTCTCAATGCTTCCCGTGACTTTACTTTTGAAAGAATAATTAATTAAAGTAATATTTTTTTAAGTATTATTAATATTAATTAAGATAATATGTTTACTCAAAAAAAATTTAATAAATTAACATGTTAAGATTATATATATATATACATATATTCATAAACACTACAATTTAATTTTATAAAAAAATATTATAATTGAATGGTAATCTTATGTGATTACTAATGATATTTTTGCATTCATATACCATATGATACACAACTTTAATGATTCTTTACAAAAAATACATATCTTTTGAATCATCAATAAATTCATTGTAATTTAAAAACATAAATACTAGTCTCTCAATAAGAGGATTAAATTTGAAATTCTCATTCTCAAGTTATAATATTTATTTCATTTTTATCATAAATTACTCCTAAATTACAATTTAGAGTTATGCTATTTTTATATTAAGCCATGTAAGAGTTATAACTTTAATGATTCTTTATAAAATGTACATACCTCTTAAACTATCAATAGTTTTATTTTTATTGTAAATTTCCCTCAAATCCAGTAAATAAAAAGAAGTCCCTTTAACAGTTTAAAAAAAAAAACTACATTATATCATCACTTTCGAACGAATGCATCTCAAAATTTGTCGCCTCTTAAATATTAAATTGAAAGAAAAGCATGGTCAATGAACAAAAGGTACTCATAAGAAAATGTATACATGTCGAAAATAAATAGTCATATATTGTTTTCACATTTATAGATGAAATGATGTGCGAGTTTTAAAAAACTTACAATCCTTAAAAGTAAAGGTTACATTTCTTACCGTCATCTTAAAATGTACATGTTTCCTTAATACATACTTCAACCGGAAAAATTGCAGTTGATTATAAAGTATGAGTAATGAAAAAGGTATAAATGATAAAATAAAATGGGAGAAATGTTATGATTTATAGCATAACTTTATAATTATATGCTTAAAATTTTAACATATGTTTAAAATTTTAACTTACTCAATTATATACCTAATTAAATATTTAGTTATCACTATCTAAATACCTTGGATGATTCCAATTCATACTATTAATTCTATTAACATGATTAATCAATAAAATGGCTAGCTAAGGCTTTAAGGGGGTTCCACCACACCCTTAGGGCTATAGGTGATTATCTTGGGCCGCTAATGGATACTGTAGCCTACATATTCTTAGTAGGTTATGATCTATTATTTTATAGAGAGTGGTTGGTATTGGCAACTACTTATTAAGAGTTATATAATCCTCTATAAAATCATAGATGGCTATCCATCGGTCAATTATGTTAACTAAACTAATGATATGAATTAGAATTAAACGAATTGTAGATGTAACAAATAAATTTTTAATTGGATGTATAATTAGACAAATTAAAACTTCATATGTATAACTACAAAAAGTGATAAAATTAAAATATAAAGCTAACATTTACCCAAATAAAATGCTATAAATAGCCAAAAGCTACTATCAATGAAAAAAAAAGATACAAATACAAAAGTTTCTACTATAAACACATAATTTTATATATTAATATTTTAATTAAACTAATATTAACGTAACATAATCTTATATATTAATGTAGCATGACATTTTTACCAATATGTATGATGAAATTTTATAAGGGGTTTTTATATTGAGTTATAGCTTTGAATGTGACTTAGTACGTACAAATCTAAAAGAAAGTTATATTATATTTTCTTTTTGAATTCCTCTTATATTTTTCTACTTCCTTAGTTTATGATGAAAACAATTGAAATCATGGTTTCTTTGAATAATTTTACGACATTAGGTACAATTATAGGTGAAAATTCTATATTTTTACACAACTAAAGAGCTTTTGGAACGTATCAAAATTAGAGATGAGTGCGATTTGGTTTGGTACGATTTACTCCCCTTATCGAACTGAATCTAATATAACAATTTATTTTTTTAAATCAAACTTAATTATATAATTCAGTTCGTAAATTTTTCGAACCTAATTAAAACTAATTCGAACCGTTTGTGTCAAATTTTCACTAAACATTTTTATCTCCAATAACATATATTTCTTTCTATTAAACTTTCATATGTTTTTAGTTAATTTCTCATATATTTATCCTATGTAACATACTTAGCAAAAAGATTACACAAGATCTTAACAAACTAAATTTAATTAAATGTGGATAAAAGATTTTGTTCTATCGAACAACAACAATGAGAGAGAAATAGAGTTATCCATTCAAAAGCAATACAAAGAAAAAAAAAAGACACATCAAAAACTAAAAAAGAGATGAAAGACAAACAGAGAAAGAAAAAAAAAAAGACACATCAAAAACTAAAAAAGAGATAAAAGACACATAGAGAACATTAAGATCAAATCCTTGATTTGAAAACATATATAAGAAGAAAATAATTTAGGAAAAGAAAATTTTTAAATGTAAAATTTTAAATGGAAATCGCTTAATCTTAGTAATTAACCTATAAACAAAATAAAGAAGAACAAGATATGAAAAATTTAATGGAAAAAGTTTTTTAAAAAAGTTTCAAAACAATTGCATAAATTTTCTTTTTAATCAAACAGTTCTGTTCGGTTTAAAATGGTTTGTTCAATTCACTTCCCCAAACAGTATACCAAATAATTCATAAAAAATCGAATTTTTGGTTTGATTCAAACCATTGATTGTGGTTTTTTTGTCTAGTCTAATCAAAACTGCTAGGCATGGCAAATGTTTCACTCTTAAGCTAAGAGGAAAAAGAAAGAAAAATTCAAAAATATTGCACAAAACAAAAAAAAATTCAAAATAAATTTATGAATTATACCTAATAAGTAAGAAAAATTTGTGAAAAAATAATAAAAGACCAGATTATATAGTAATAATTAAGTCAAAGATATATGTAACTATAATTTGAAAAGGCTATGCGTAAAAATTCTAATAACGAATATCAACAAACAAAATTTGCATAAAGAAGCAAGAAAATACAAGAAATGAAAATAAAATTTTAAGGAAAACACATAATGTTAAACAGATTGAGCAAAAAATCTAGAGTTAAATTATAAGATAAGGAAGCTACAGAGGAAATACGCACATATTATGAAGGCCAACAACTAATGTGATAACATGGAAATTTTAATAATATACTTAAGAAAATCTTGCAGTATTTTTATCGACATCTAATAATATTGCTCCTTAAATTTTTTGAATTTATCAGATCCCAATATGGAATAAACTCCTTTATAAAATGTAAACATACATATTTAAAACACTAGAAGGGCTAAAATTGTTTTATGAAACTTAAAATTTGAATATGATAATTTTTTTTTTCCAGTTATGAGGGAGGAGAAATTCGAACAATAATGTATCCCCATAAAAGATCACTAGTAATACCATACTAAGGATGGTTTCTAATAAACCATACTATGTGTTATACAATTTTTCACCAAGACCTATTACTTAACAAAATCCTATAATATGTCGAAATAAGTTATGGTATTAAGATGAACATCATTGATCTCCTAGGTAAATGGATATTTTCAACTATAATGACTATGTTGTGTACATGGTCATATACTCACAAAGATGATGTTTGCCTAATAACGTATATATATATATATAGGTATGTATATGAGAAAAGTTATTTCAAGTTTTAAAAACTTCGCAAGCCTTTTTAGTATTACAGATATAAATGTCTTGTACCTCTAAAAAGGATATAGGTGAGATTATAACTTAATGAGTAGAAATTACCTTAACAAAACCAAAGTTGTTTACTTCATTTAGTGGAATATAAAATACTAGCTATTATTAAGGATTAGAATAAAGTTGTAACAACATTATTAATTGTCGATTGACTTTAAAGTAGGTATTTGGAGAAAAAAATCAACTCTAGCATTGAATGGCTATTCGTAAGTTTGAGTAATGAATAACTATTGCTACTTTTCATAACAAGGATTCTTTATAGATAACTCGAAACTTAATTCGATACTTATAACACGAGAACCTTAGGTCAAAAACTCTAGCTCTAGAACCCTAAACACGAAATCCTAATGTAAAAACCTTAAACGAAGATCAAAACCCTAATTTAAGATGAAAACCTTAGAACACTTTGAATCCATGGCTAATGAACTATAGCTACCTATTAATGCTAAACAGTTCTATTTAGTCAATTAAATCCTAAAATACCCTAAATCACATAATCAAGTAACAATAACTAACTTTACGTAAAAAGTAACAATAACCGATTCTAACTCCTAAACAATATCAATTAATTAAACTTAGTCAATCAACATCGCTAATTAATTGAAATAAATCAAGACGATTCCTAAACTACTTACCCTAATGGTGTTGCCCATACAATTGCCTTTTAATTAATTCAATCTTCCATTGGTCATTTGATTTCATGAAACTAAACCAATGTCCTTAGTGTAACTAAATGTCAACTGATTAGTTGGAAACCAACTACAAATCCTTGCACAATCCCAATTGAAAATGACTCTTTAATCCAATAGTGACTATGAATCTTTCCCTTTTGATCTTAAACTTATAAGACCCATACTTCCAAGAATTTGAGGCATGATTTCTTTCCCATACTTCTAGGAACTTGAGGTATTGTTTGCTACCTAAAAATAAGGCTTACAAATTGATAACTCCAACCTTTACATGTAACACTGGTCATATCCTTCCCAATACCCTAATCTTTGCTTCTGTTTTATCTCTATTTTCTTAAGTTCTTCAATTCCTTTTCCCTTAAAGAAAAGCACCAATGAATGCACCATCTCATCATCCAAAAGGTAAATCGATACTGCATCTCACAATCCTTAAGTTTCAACACGTTGGTACCACTCAAACCAACCAACTAGGGAGCTAAAATCAAGAGGACTTGGTGAAGTCAAGAGGGCAAAGAAAACTAAGGCTAGAGTAAAGGCACAAACTTAGAGATTTCCGCTAAGAAATTTGATAAGAGTCAAGGGCCAACAACTAAGACGAGATCAAAGTCAATAAGAAGAGTGTTAAGTGTGTCTAGAGTAAGTGACAGAGATTAAGAGAGTGTTGGTTGAACTAAAGTGTTTGATAAGGTGTTATTACTTTAAGAGTACTTAGTAGATGTGTTAGAGCATGTTAGAAATGGAGTTATAAAAGCTTAAGGTGATAAAGGTAATGAACATGAAGGATTTAAGGAGAGTAATCATGTACTTATGGGCTAAGATGACCATGTTCTAGAGGAGACTTAAGGAAGGGCCAACTCAGATCTATGAATCGACATAAGTCGACTCGCCGGTTTTGTGAACTGGAATTAGCCTGATGGTGGTAGGCCTAGACTAGCTTAAGACATTTTGGCAGTTTATCTAATCATATTTCAGGTCATTTTTTATTTTTTTATAATTTTTAGATAATGTTTTAAGGTATTTTGGTATTTTATATTAGTATTTAATGATTTTTATTAATATACGGGTATATATCCTATATATATCATACATGTAATGAGTAATTATATACGTATAATCATATTTCTAGCATATCTTTTATTTTTAAGATACTTTTCTTATTTAATTTTGTGATTTTATCGCTTATTATGCATAATCTTGTTATTTTAAGTTAATTTACACGTATATTTATTATATATACCGATATACTTATAAAAATACATGTATACTCATATAGTATATTATGCTATATTCTTTTTTTTTTTTATTGCCTAATTAACTTGTCTCTAAGTCCTCGTCGTATTTTGAGCTCGGTTTTAGAGATTTTGATCATTTTTACACGATATTAAGTAATCATACTTCTAGGAGCGAAATCAGGATTTTGGGTAATTATTTTCAAAATCCAACTTCACCAAATTACTTCAACTAACTTTTTTATCTTAGTCATAGAGTTTAGGTTTAATCAGATAACTTTTTCCAATTGTCTTAATTTCAAGTACAATTGCCTTAAATTCGACGCTAAGGTCTTGTATAAAATAAATTTTTACTATTTTGATTGTATTCTTAATATTCTTATTGTATTATAGATTTTCAAACGTACGAGAATTCATCGATTAAGGTTATTAAGTTTCTTATAAGTTTCTAGCCTAATCGGTTTACTTTTCCAAATATCTTAAATCAACTATTGACTCTAATCGTACAAGGATAAGACTTTGCCCTAATATTTAGATGTTCATATCTTGATTGTTGATTTATAGAATATTACAGTTAGGGTTAGGATTTATGTACAAAAATTACAAAAAAATTTGTGCAATAAGAGCCTTAGAGGGGAATCAACATCCGATGACAACCTTGGAGTAGACGGTCGCCACTACCACCACCTTATGGGGGGGGCGCAGCGCTTGGACTGACCGACCAACAAGGCCACAATGGTCGGAGCCACCCACACCGGTGAGTCTGATCTTTCCTCTAATTTTTCCTATTTTGTTAAAAATACTTAGAAAATTATGAAATTTGGTATTCTGATGTTTTTACATATGTAGATTTAGGAAAAAATTTTAGTTTGATGATTTTGTATCTAGAAATATAATGTCCTTAAAAAACCGTATAAACCCGAGTTTGATTCGAATTAAAAATAAATAAGCTTAAGAGTGTAGTTTTAAACTCAAAATTTTTATATAGACTACTTAGGAGTTATAAAGCAATACTATAAAGCCATTTTTCAAAAATTAATTTTTGAAAATTTTATATAATTTTTAAGACTTAAAACGAGCCATAAAATTGGTAATTTGGAGTTAATTAAGTAATTAAATGGGTAATTATTGATTTAGTGTATAATTATATGTTTTAGGATATTGAAATATGATAGAATGTGCTATTTATAGCATTTAAGGTGTTAGATGTGATTATTAGGGTATTATGTTGTAAATATGTAATAAGTAAAAATGGTAAATTTAAGTTAATTTTGTAATTTAGAGTAATTAAGTATAAATTCTGATTTGAGAGAAATTTAAATATTTTGAAATGTTATGTGATGTTGGGAGATGATATTTGAGGTGATAGAAATATTAAATGTGTATATTCTTTACATTTTAGGTGATAATATATAATATGTAAGTATAAGAAATCAATAAGTAAGAAAATATTAGGTTAAAATTAATATTATACCAATAATAAAAATATGCAATAAATCTGGTAAGAAACTTAAATTAAGGTAATTATATGAAAAATATAAATTTTTCTCATATCAAGAATAAATTTGGTAAGTAAATAAATATTAGAATGTACCGAGTAAATTAGAATATTAATTAACAGTTCAAAAGTGATATTTAGAATACTTAAACCTGATGTGATTAATTTCACATTAGGGTTTGAATTATATTTTTAAGATCTACGTATAATACTCGTTGTTAAAAACAATTTAAAATCTAAATTGAAATTAGATTCGGAAATCGAATCCTAAACTAACCTAGAATGAATTGATAATACATAATAATATATAAATGGAGATCTTAGTTAAATCTTAATCTAAAGTTAATATATAACATAAGAATATAAATAGGAGACACGGAGACAAGTTGACCTACAATGAGTTAAGTGAGTGACCTAAAGATTCCAAGTAAGTTAGGATTAATATATTGTTGTATTTCAAAGTACTAATTTGTAGTACTCGGAGGCTTAAAATTGTACTTAATTATATTTGTTAAATAGTAGATTGTACGCGTGTGGTTGTTTCTGAGTTAATGATGTAATTTGATTTACCACTTTGGCTTGTATTATATGATTTATATGAAATAATCAATCACCCTAAACTTGACTTAATTAAATATATAACTTATAAATATAAATTGGATCTACATAGCAACCCATTAAAGAAACCTAGGGTTTTTCAGCTAAATACCGATCTTTTCGAAAGAGATAGCACTAGATAACATAATCGGTTCCTTCTTCATCCTTAGTCGAACTAAGTCGCAGCAAGGGTGAAGTCAATGATTTGAAAGTAGTCATGAGAGGAGCAGTGTCTCCATTGCATAAGCCTGGATTTAGTTGTAAGCTGTTAATTAATAGAAACTCTTCAATCCAAATTAGAGCAAGTGCAATTTCTTTAATCTCATGACAAGTCGGATAATGTCGTGCAACGATATTCGCTTGAACATACATTGCATCTAATTAATTTGGTTGATAACTCTGTTTATGTTTACTATATAGTTTTAAGTCTTAGTCTCAATCTCAACTTACTGAGTTGTTAATTACTTACATCCCTATAGATATTATTGTAGGTCCTAGCTAGGAAGCAATTTATATTCACCTTGAAGTTAGTAGTTGTTGAATCTTAGGATTAAGGAAATACAATTGAAGAACAAATATAGTTTTAAAGTCTTATCTTTTATTTTAGAATTTACCATTTTTGGATAATGTGTTGTTTAGGAAATAAAGTACGATGAAAGCTTGCAAATATTATTTGTAATACTCCAATTATAGTGAATATACATATATTTTCATACTTTCTTAGGTAAACAATTTATTTAATTCATGAATTGTTTACTTCAAAACATGTTAGTCGTAGATGCTTTGTATAAATCAGGTCTAAGATGGCGATTATATGGTCAACTTCTATCTTAGAATGGTTTACACAGCGGGATAGTTACGATTCTACCACTTCGGGGCATGACACAAACCACATGAATGGGTCATTTGATTTTCTAATGTTTAAACATGAAATAAAAGCCCAATAAAAGATAAAACATTGCTAATCTGATTCGAGAGTAACATATATCTAAAGGTTATCCATTGGTTTAAGGATTAAAGTTAGAATACAACAAAAGAAGTACTTTTAAAGTGGAAAGTGAAGATTATTACAAGGAAGATTCGAATAACAAAGTGAAATACATGAAGAACTATACAGTCATGTACTAAGGTGTGCTAATGTATATCAGCATGTTCTTTGAACTACATAACTAGGATCTAAGATTTGAAAGATATATGGCCTTGTTGAGGTCTTATTTCTTTACTTTGCAAGTTATAGTTCGAATCAACGTGTTGTTTCATTCTTTTTGTTTGTATTCATTCCTAAAATGTTGTAAAAGACCTTTTGTTGTAACTTTTTTATTTTAAAAAGTCACCAGTGATCTTCGGAATTTGTTAAAAGTAATGACTTATCTATTTAAGAGTTATGTTTGTTATATTAGTCCAATAGTCATGTTTGTTCATCCGTGGCACTATAAATGCCTTAGTTTATTTTGTAATTACTGACCAAAAAGGCCAATAATAGTATTTATATTTTATAGAAAATTCACATAAAGAGAGAGAAACTTGAGCAATTTTACAATTGGAATAGTTTCTTTATCACCAGTTTGTTAGTATGCCAACTAATGCATGCAATTCATATCAATCTAACTTACTTCAATGGATTGTAGCAAGTTGAGTTAGAGTTGAGTTGTCCTCTCGATCAAGTTGTTCTAAGGAAAATGATTCTTATCAATTCAATTAGCCCGACGAATTATGGTGAATCAAACAATTGATTCTAGTTATGGCATTAAAGGCTTAGGCTTATCATATAGGATCGATTGTCTCTAATGACTTAAACCCCTTTATAACTTATTGCAAAACGATATTGCTTCCGCTTACTCTTATCAATGGCTAGAAAGGAAAAATACAAGCTTAGGCCTACAAACAAGCCTAAATTTAACAAAGCCAAACACAATCATAGGACCAACAAAACTGACTTGGCCATTAGCCATAGATATGAGTTCCACATGCCAAAATGGACCCCACCAGTGAAAATATCTTTGAAAACCTATAAAAATAACTATAAGAATACAAAAAACAAAGTTATAACGAGAAAGTTATAGCTAAAATATGAAACTAGTCGAAATTGAGAAGTATAGAGAATTTAAGTTAGATAATTAGATAGTTTACTATGTACTTACTAGTATTATTATTATCTCATCAGGTGATACTAATTTTGACTTAGAGTTATTAGATAACTACTACGACCCATAGGACAACGAAGTGTAGTGGGTATATATTTGATTGTTGTACTTGCTTATAATTGAAGTAGTTGTTGCACATTAATTAAAATATGAGTAATTTGTTTAGGGGATTGGGGTAACATGTGTGTAGTTGGCTTTTGTATGCCTTAATGTGCTAAAATACCTTGAAATATAAAAATCAAATGTGTTGTTGCATTAGCAAATATTGATAGGCTTGTGATTCTTTGTAACAATTGCTTAACCACTAAAAAGAACTAAACTCAATTACATCTAACCCATCAAATTAAAACGATCGTGCATGTCATGCATTGGCATATTTTGAGAAGGCCATCAGCATCACTCGATTGAATGAGGCTATGAGGTTTAGGAATTGATTATTTATATATGTAATTATTCGAGTTTTATACAGCGCATTCATAAACATAACCTTACTTCGGCCTTTGTAGGTAATCGGAGATACTACCCTTAAATTAAGGCCTCGTCCATGGCTACCAAGATGAGGAAGGGGCTTGCGAGTACTCCTCATATCTACACCCTTATTCATTAGGAATACAAATGGAGGGAAAAGAAAAGAAAAGAGAGAGATTGTTTTCTTATGCTATGTTTTCCTTATGGTTTAGTAGTCTAGGATGATTGGAACATGAAGCTAATGTATGGATTATTTCCTAACCTTAGATGATGGATCATCGACATTGAGACCCCTTACCCAAGCTCGTCTCCAAGGCTTAACCAAGCACATGATAACTTTGCAACCAGCCAAGGATAAGTTTTAGTATCAAGACGGCTAGTAGCTCAACTTACTATGAAGTCAATCTAGTTCCACTTTGATCCGAGCTAATGAGGACCTTGTTTTCGAGCTTTGAGCTTCATCCACTTCAACTAACCCCTCTAATACTTATGTCCCAAACTATGGTCTCCATGCATTGACTAAGTCATCCCATTGATAATCCACCTACTAAGTAGCTTCATATAACTACTACATTTGAACATTTTCTACCAATCCTCTCTTCGATATCTTGAAAGGAAGCACCTAATCGTAGTAAGACCCAACGATAACTTAGCATCTAGGCACATCAATCACCAAAGTTTAGTGGCGGTGATGATAGGTAAGTTTCTAGTGTTGCTATATTGGAGGGAAGTAGAAGAGAAGGGATAGTGGTTGTCTTATTCTTAAAATATTAAGACTCATAAGTTGATATAAAAAATTGCAATGGAAAGATTTTAAAGAATTTAGATTCACAAGAATTAGCATTATAGGGAGTAAAAATCAAATAAACATTACAATAAGGAATAAGAAAGAAATTGAGTAGAAATTTCCTACAAATGAATATACCATAAATAAGATACACCCAATATCTTTTTTTTTTTTTTTTTTGGTCTCTCTTTTTTTTCTTTCTTTCTTTTTCTTTTTTTTTTCGCATCTTCTTAATACCATATTGTTGTTGCTTCACGATAGCACATTTAGAAAATTAAACAATTAAAATAAATATTAAATAAATATGATGCTAGACACAAAAGAAAAAGGAAAATTAAAAGGTATAATGTCATAAAAAACATACCATATAGGGTAACTTAGTATTCACACAAGCTATGCCAAGAAAACACAACACACCTCAACCGTAAGAAAAAGGCAAATCAAATGGGAAGAAAACAGAAACATTAGAGTTTCACAAAGCAAGTTGGTCCTCTTGTTACACTCCAATACCTCAATCAACTTCTTCAATTTTAGGACCAGCCCCACTTCCCCCGCCGCCGCCGCCACTGCTGGGCATATCACTATCCATCGGCCCACCACCACCAGCACCCCCACCTGCGCCACCACCCTGATACATCCTTGCTACGATGGGATTACACACATCCTCAAGTTCTTTCAGCTTATGTTCCAATTCATCCACTTCAGCCAGCTGATTCCTATCAAGCCATTCAATTGTCTCATTCACTTCTTTCTCAATCTTCTCCTTGTCGGATGGATCCAATTTCCCTGCAAAATTCTGATCTCTCACCGTGTTCCTCATGTTATAAGCATAGTTCTCCAATACGTTCTTAGCTTCTACTTTCTTCTTCACTTCCTCATCCTCAGCCTTATACCTCTCTGCCTCTTGAACCATCCTTTCTATGTCTTCTTTGCTCAACCTGTAAAACATGTATACACATAAAGTCAAACAGATCCGACCACCTCCTAACCGTGAAGGTAGAATTAAATCGCTAACCTTCCTTTGTCGTTGGTGATCGTGATTTGATTCTTCACTCCAGCAGTCTTGTCTTCGGCCGTCACGTTGAGAATCCCGTTCGCGTCGATGTCGAACGTCACGTTGATCTGCGGAACGCCTCGGGGTGCTGGCGGGATGCCTTTGAGCTCAAACGTGCCGAGAAGATTGTTATCCTTAGTCCTAGCCCTCTCCCCTTCGTATACTTGGATCAACACCCCCGGTTGGTTATCCGAATAAGTCGAGAACACCTGCTCTTTCTTTGTTGGGATCGTGGTGTTCCGCGGGATCAACACCGTCATAACACCACCAGCAGTCTCGAGGCCGAGGCTGAGAGGAGTGACATCGAGTAATAGCAAATCCTGAACTTTCTCATGCTCTTCACCCGTCAAGATCGCGGCTTGGACTGCCGCGCCATATGCAACCGCCTCATCGGGGTTAATGCTCTTGCAGAGCTCCTTCCCATGGAAGAAGCCTTGCAAAAGCTGCTGAATTTTGGGAATCCTAGTAGACCCTCCAACAAGAACAACCTCGTGAACTTGCCTCTTATCAATTTTAGCATCCCTTAAGCATTTCTCAACAGGCTCCATACATTTTTGGAACAAATCCATGTTCAATTCCTCGAATCGGGCCCGCGTAATCGTCGCATAGAAATCGATACCCTCATGGAGCGAAACGACCTCCATTGTTGTTTGAGAAGTGGATGACAATGCCCTCTTTGCCCTCTCGCAAGCGGTCCTAAGCCGCCTCAATGCTCTCGCATTACCCGAAACATCCTTCTTGTTCTTCCTCCTGAACTCCTGCACGAAATGATTCACTAGCCTGTTGTCAAAATCCTCTCCTCCTAAATGAGTATCGCCAGCGGTAGCCTTCACTTCGAAGATTCCTTCCTCGATCGTCAGCAGGGATACGTCGAACGTTCCGCCGCCAAGGTCGAATATCAGGACGTTCTTTTCTCCAGTCCTTGAAGCCTTCTTATCAAGTCCATAAGCAATTGCAGCAGCCGTTGGTTCATTGATGATCCTCAACACGTTCAGCCCCGAAATCGCGCCAGCATCCTTCGTGGCCTGCCATTTTTAATTAAGGACAGCAAATTAAGATGTTAAAAATGATGAATCCAAGATAAATAACGCTAACTTTTTAGGATAAATTCAAATATATTAGATTATTTTCTAGGAAAGGAGAAAATAATGAGAGAGACAAAATCTTAAAATTATCCTCAAATGCTTCTGTAATCATCACCTGTCTCTGAGAGTCATTGAAATAGGCCGGAACAGTGACAACCGCGTTTTTAATCTTATGCCCTAAATAAGTGTCAGCAATCTCCCTCATCTTAGTAAGCACCATGGAAGATATTTCTTCAGGTGAAAACTGCTTGTCCTCACCCTTGTAACTAACCACAATCATAGGCTTCTCAGCAGGACCGGACACAACCCTAAAAGGCCAGTGTTTCATGTCACTTTGGACCGAAGGGTCACTGAAACGACGTCCTATGAGCCGTTTAGCGTCGAAGACGGTGTTTTGAGGGTTCATCGCGACCTGGTTTTTCGCGGCATCTCCAATAAGCCGCTCGGTGTCGGTGAAGGCTATATAGGAAGGGGTGGTGCGGTTTCCTTGGTCGTTTGGGATGATTTCTACTCTATCGTGAAGCCATACGCCTACACAGCTATAGGTTGTTCCTAGGTCGATGCCTATGGCCTTGCCTTCTGATGTTTTGGTCGCCATGCAGAGAGAGATACAGTGAATTCTCAGTGAGATTTTTATGGTGAGAAAGAAAGAAAATGGCAGGAAAACTATAGTGTATGGTTTAACGTAAGCCTTGAAAGGTTTATTAAGGTGGTGGTGCTCTTTACGTGGTTGCATAATAGTGTTGTGTTTATTATTGTAATACTAACGTGAAGTGGATAAGAATTAAGAGGGTGCATGCTATGTCGGTTGACGAAGGAGTACGAGGACAAGTGTGGAGGTGATAAATCAAAAACATCAGCACACAGGTGAGTCCTGGTCTTGGAGGATTCCAGAGTAACCGTGAGATATGCTTGTAGAGTTCTACCAGATATTTACTCAATTCTTCTTCATTTGTTTTTTTCGTTTTTTGGCCAAAGATATTTACTCAATTCTAAGTGGCTAGTTTCGAGTGTGAGCGACCCATGTATTTTATGGACTGGAGTTCAAATTCCGTGATATTAAACTTTATAAGTTTTCCGAGTTTAATCGAATTCAAAGTAGGGTTTAATAAAAATTGAGTTTAATGCGTCATATTATTTTATAATTAGAAAAAAGATACTTCAATTTTTTAATGTAAAACGAGCTTATATAGATTTGATCCAGTTTGAGCAGAAATCAAGCTCCTTATCGTGTTGTCTCACCCTAACTCGCTTATGTACTCGAAGCATAAGGACATACGTAGTTCTATGTTCTTTTTTTTTTTTTTCTTTTTTTCAAGAGATATAATGAAATTTACATTTTTTTTTTTCCAATTTACATTTAGAGTTTGAACTTGATAAATACTATATTAATCAATTTTTTACTCATTCAAATTTAACACATAAAATTTAAAATTGTCAAATATCATATGTAATTGAACTTATATTTATCTATTTGCTACCTCTATTATCTAAAGAAAATGAAGTGATAAATTACTATTGGTAAAATGGTGCAAGTTTAAATAAAATAGTAAATTTGACTAATAAAAGTTTAATTGAATAATATCTAATGTAAAACTTTTAGTTGCAAATTTGGTAAAATAAAGTTATATCGGGATTGGATTGATGGGCATTTGGGTTTTAGACTAAGCAGAGCTATACATGATCCATCATGCTCCATTAGTTGGGGAAAAAATTTGCTAGTTGCTCTAAGCGCCTACTCATTATTAATTGTAAGCATAAGAGGAGTCGGTGAAACGATTTTCCATTAGGAAAAATAATGTAGAGGAAGTCGATTTTTCAGACTTAAGTCCAATAATAATTTTGGTTGACTTTTGAGTCGAGTGATTGGGTTGAAGAAGTTAAATCCATAAATATGAGATAAATGAAGGAGATTTGGTATGATGGGATAGGAATAAAACTCATTAAATCGACTAAACTTTTTTACTTTCGCACTTAGAGAGACTCTCCATAAACTTGAACTTAACATAAGCCCATAGAGTAATCCATTAATGGAAAGACTCATCTTAGCCATCCACCATCAATATCATGTGATGGATATCATTGGTAACCTAACTCTATAAAACTCTAGAATCCCTCCTCATTTAATATAATTTAGAGAATTTAACATAATTTAGAGAATTTAGATGGTGGTATTGTCAAACTGCTATCTTGGAAGATTCAAAAAAATTTTAAATGAATAATACGTTCCCTTTTTTCAAAAACTATAAGATTGATATTTTATAACTCCTTCACCTTTTACGTGTACATTTCAACTTTTTAAAGTTACCCACTCCCCATTCATGTCTCTCCCTCTCTAAGTCATCCTAACAACTCATTTGCTTTGTTGAATGTAATAAAAAGGAAATGTAATGACTATAAGTGAGGAATGGAATAAAGGTGTAGTAGTTCATGAATGCTTATTACATTATTTAGTTGGTTGTTTAATTTAATAAATGAATGAAAAAATAAAGTTTGAGTGGGTGATTAAAATTACCATACTATTCTAATGCATTCAAAAAATAATTAAAAAATAATAATGAATTGTCTCATTCGGAGGTTTGAAGTTATTGTCTATAGAAAATCCAAATCAAAACCCTAATCTAAATTAGAAAATCCTAACAATGAAAAATTCAAATCAAAACTATAATCCAAATTAAAATCCCTAACCCCAAATCAAATCCATTACAATCAAATATCATAGATGTTCCCTTCAATTGCTATACTATTCAGAACTTTAAGGTTCGTATCTAATTGTTGGTCGATTTGCTTGTTTGGTGAGTGCAAGAAATAATGAGCATCAATCATTAGTCGAAGAAAAAGACAAAGAGAACAAATCGACAATACTAGAAGAAATCAAGAGTATTAGTCGTGATAAAGATAGAGAAAGAGAGAGATTAAGAGCATCAAGCCCCAAACGAGCATTAGTTGAAGAAATCATAGTTAGATAATGGAATCACAAGCATCTTTATCTAACTTTGCTGGACAAAGAGAAATCGAGAGAGGTAAATGAATAAAGGACATAAAGAGGAGAGAAAGTAAGATAGAGAGAGAGAGAGATGATGAAGAAGATAATCTAGGTTCATTAGATTTTTGTGTTTCTATTTACGATGGAAGAGTTGAAGGTTAGTTTTGGAATCAAATAAAAATAAGGGGTTGGAATCACATTCTAAAGTAAAAGCTAAGAATACTTATTACAAGATGTTAAGTAATAGCAATTCCACCAAATCCTTATTACATAACCAAAAAATAAACTAAACAATATAATAGAAATCAAGTAAGGAATAAATAGGGAATGAAATACCCATATTCCCCATGTCACTCCTCTAAGATCATGTAGAGTGCGAAATCTATACAACATGTATGTAAACTATTTATAATCTTAAAGCAAAAGTGTAATGCCCTTAGACCTTAAATGGGCACTACAACCCGTTACATATCTTAGTTAGTCCGGAATATGTAAGGCTTACTAAGTTCACAATCCAAATATAAAAAATCACATCACACAATATATATACCATCCTACCTCTTAAAAATTTCTAGAATACCACCTTAAACCCTATCCTAAAACCCTACTTCATTTCTTCCTACCGCAATCTAATTTCCATTTTCTCTCTCAATACATATATATATATATATATATATAATGTATGTTTTTTTTGTTTTCACTCACCCGACCTTCATTTTCTCTCGATACACTCTCTCCCTCCCTATCCTCTATCTTGGCATTTTTCTATTCTCCCACTGACCTCACTTCCATTATTACTCACAAACCTTACCCTTGATTTTTATCTCCTTCGGTCGCCATTTCCACCCTCCAATCCCCTCTCTTCCTCCTTCATAAACCACCTTGTCCCCATTCCCTTTCCTTTTTCCTTCCAAAGCAAACCGAACACCACATCCTACCATTAGTCTCACCTAGCCTCTCAGATCATTTCCTCCTCTTCCCTACAATCTCAAATATCTCTTGCTCCTTCAAGTTTTTTTTTTTTTTTGTTCCTCTTGCAATTTGTGTGTCAAACCAACACTAATTCCTTCACCTCCCGATTCTCATCGTTGGCCCCACCAATCTTCAATTCTAGCGCAGACAATTTCAAGCTCTAGTGCAAGCTCTCAGTCTCCTTGTTAAGTTGGTTTATTTTCTATGCATTTTGTATTAATTCGATAAATATTATTAATTAATTATTTGAGTATATTATATTTTATAATTTTTGTATTATTATTTATGATAGGTTCTCGTTCGTTGTTACCAAGTGTTTCCATTCCAGTTGTTGATTAGAAGCCATTCTTATTTCATTTTCGATATCGTATACATAGTGATTTATTTTATTACTATTATTATTTTCAATTTTTAAGTGTGGAAGTGAGTATTTGATAATATCCAATTTCTGCTTTTGAAGTATCTAATTATCATGTTATATAGTATTATTTTATATAAGAATTATGGTTAAAGTATATGTTATCGTATTTCGTGTTATTAGTTATAGATATATTTTAAGGCCAATTTTTTTATTCCTATTGCATTCAAGTAGGTTACTAATTTCTGTTTATTTATAAATTATGTTAATGATCGTTTTTTTATAAAAAAGTCATAAATGTCGATTTAGTAAACTATAAATCTATTCTATTATTAGTACAATTTATTATCGTTATCGATGTTGTCGTGATCTAATTATTTTATCACTTTAGTATTAAGTATATATATGGCACATCATATTATTATTAGTATGTCTTATCTTTAATAGCATATTACATCATGCATAGTATGTCTGTTTTATTCGTTTATTTTTATTTTGTCGTTCTTTATGAGTTTTCACAAATTATACTAATTTTTAGTTAAATACGTATTACTTATTTACCATATCAATACAATAATTTATATTATTTGATACTCTAATTATGTGTCCTTTTTATTCCTTCTTATATATATATATATTTTTATATTTATATATATATCATATTTTACAAATTACTATAAAAAGTAGAATAATTTGTGAACACTCATAAAGAAAGA